>JAULKM010013943.1:0-14611 GCA_032355605.1 Rubia tinctorum
TGATATTATTGAATGGAATAAATAAAGTACAAAAGGTAGACTAGATCTAGTAGAACTCTAATCTAGTCATGAACCTAATCCACGATCAAATCAAATCTAAACATCATTTTGACTTATTCTAACACACTTAAATCTGACACTAATAACAACTAATGTTCATGAACATGCGTCCCCTAGGCAATTAAAAACACAAAAAAAAAATAAAGGAATCATTCACAAAGGATAATCACAAATAAAATTACATGCATAATAACCCACAATCAACATATAAACAAACAACAAATGGGTTCATAAAATGCACGTTGAAGTAGAAAATGACATAATTTTCTAAGTGACCCCAAGAGCATCTACAATGGTTGCTCTTTAACCAATTTTTTCTTAATAAGGAACACTGGTTATTTAAGGGGGACCGTTGTGGAGTTTTAATAACCACTCTTTAATAAGGAGTTGCACATTATTTAATAAGTTGGTACCTCTTTATTTGTGAAATGTCAACCAATCAATGATTGACACTTAGTTTTATATTTTTAATTAATTATAATTTAAAATGAAAAATATTTCCTAAGAAGTGCTTATTAAAGGAGGTCCATTGCTAGTAATTGGTTCTTGCCTAGTTTTTTATCGAAATTCATGATGTGACACTTAAGAAGTGCTCCTTAAATCCACTGCCATTGTGGATGCTCTAAGGTTTCTTAGGTTTTGCCAAGGGTGGGAGTGGAAGAAGTTTGAAAGATTTCAGAGTTTTAGGTTATATATAGCCATTAAGAACGATGTTGTTTGGAATTTCAATTCATCTCGTATTGTCCGCCATCAAACATGTGATGTCAATCGACATGTCGAATAAGCTGATACAAGCCTAGTTAACAACCGACGTCAGCTATGAATCATGCTCGGCCAAAATATTTTTCGACCCATCCACATATAGTAGTTGTTTTGACCAATCGGATGCGGCCTTCATTGTTGCTTATAAATTAAATATGTAGCCGTTACATATAAATAATTAAGTAGGAATTAAATACATCATTTTGAAATTAAAAGAATTGGAATCATCATATATTTGAATTGATTTCAGTTAGCTGGCGCTAGTGGTTTAGTTATAGAAGTTAATCTAGGGTTGATTATTAATCAAATTTCTTACCACATATTCTTCATTTGTGCTGGATTATATTAAAATTTAAATACCATTGGTCTTCTTAGGACAAGCCTTAGTCATCGATGTTGAGTTATATTAGAATTGAGCCAGGTTTGACCTTCAATCACTGGAGACAAAACCCTTGTCATCTTTGTTGGTTTGTATTGGAAGTCGAACAAGGGTGGATCTAAGATCAGTAAAGGTAAAACCTTGGTCATATGTGTTGGTTTTTATTAGAATTAGAGGAAAGGTTGACCTAAGATCTGTAAGGTAAACTTAGTCATTTGTGTTGGTTTGTACTAGAAGTCAAGCAAGGGTTAACCTAAGATCTGTAAAGTTCAAACCTTTATCATCTGTGTTGGCTTAGATTGAAAGTCGGTCAAGGATTGACCTAAGATCAGTAAATGGCAAACCTTGGTCATCTATGCTGGCTTATACTTGAAGTCAAGCAAGATTTGTCCTAAGATTAATAAACATAAAACCTTAGCCATTTTTGTTTGTTTATGTTAGAAGTAGAGCAAGGTTTGACCTAAGATTAGCAAGGCCAAACCTTGACCTAATACCAGTAAAGGTCAAACCTTCGTCAATTGTGTTAGTTTACATTAGAAGTCGAGCGATGGTTGACCTTAGATAAGTAAAGGTCAAACTTTGCCCATCTATGTTAGTTTGCATTAGAATTCGAGCAAGGGTTACTAAGATCGGTAAAGGTTAAACCCCAATCAATTGTGTTAGTTTATATTAGAAGTCGAGTAAAGGTTGACCTAAGATCAGTACATATCAAACCTTGGTCATTCGTGCTTGTTTGTATTAGGAGTCAAGTCAGGGCTAACCTAAGATCAATAAAGGTCAAACCTTGGTCATCTGTGTTGGTTTATATTAGAAGTCGAGTTAGGGTTAACCTTCCAACATTAAAGATCAAACCCACCACCATTTGTGTTGGTTTATTTTGCAAGTCAACCTACAGTTGACCTACCTCATTATTGGTGAGTTATTTTACTTGTTTGAGTCAAATTCAACCCACTTTGGTTAGGCTTAGAAGAGGATGCAAATTTGGTCCTCTAGTTGTTAGTTCTAAACCACATGAGAATCATACTGGCATAGGCCAGAAGACTATATTGGGTTATCATGGGTCACATGAACCCCACATCATGACCGATGTTCGTCTCCTGTCGGTTTCCAGGAGAAGATTGGCGGGAGAATAAAATTTCAGCACCTAATTTTTGGATGATTAGCCCCAAACCCTATCAAAGGTCAATCCCAAACACCAAAAAAGGCCTCCCACCCCCCATCTCCCTTAACGTCCACACCTTTACACCTTCCTCTCACCTTACATTCACTGTAAATGAAGAAATCCACAGACATATATACAGTCCAAGGAATTAGAAAGATCAATCAAATTCTTGAACTATAAAAGTGTGGAGCAAACCCGGATCAAAATTGAGGTTATATTCATTCATTATATGCTTCAAGTTTGAATAAAAAATCATTTTATATGTTGAAGAAAACAATATTGAATCTTTTTATGAGTTGTGATGATTGTTTTAGATGTTTAATTCATAGATTCTGTTTTCTACTCTTCTTGTTGTTAATATAAAGTGCATATATAACCCTACCTAATTCACATGAGTGCAAATATAACCTTATGATAATTGAAATATAACCCTAGATAGTTACTATATGTGCAAATATAACCCTTTCCGGCAAATTTAGTTCGAAATTAGGTAAGAAGTCAATTTTACCCCTCTAATTTTTTTAAAAAACAGTAATTTACAATGCTACCCTAGTGTATTTCTTCTCCAAATCATAACCCTAACCCTCTATAGCTTCAATTCGCGTCCATAGCATCTGACGAGGCTAGATTTTTAGGGGTGGTAGGTTTGGTGGCGGCCGTGGTCTTAGGGAAGGCGAGGCTAGGTTTTAGGTCCAAAGAGGCTAGGTTTTAAGGACAGTGGTTGTTGTGGGGAAGGCGGCGTATGAGGCAGGTTTGACGGGGCTAGTTTTTCAAGGAGAAATGGTGGTGGTGAGCGGGGTTAAGCGGAGGAGGAGGATCGATTGAATTTGACGGAGATGGAGCATGGATAGTGATGGTAAGGGAAGATGAAGAATGGTGATAGCGCATGATGGTGCGGTGGAGGAAGAGAGGCAACGCGTGGTGAAGTACGGTAAAGCACGATCAAAATGGCTCATCGACGATGGTGAGTGGTTCCAGCGCGGCCTTTTGATGTGGAGTGCGGTCTTGTGTTATGGAGCACAAGCAAATTGGCTCACCGGTACAGTGGAGCGAGGCGGTGTGTGGTGGAGTATGGTCAGATTAGCTCACCGGTGATGTCGAGTGGTTCAGGCGCGACCTTGTGTGATGGAGCACAAGCAAATGGCTCACCAGCGACGGAAACATGGTATTTTTTCCTCTCCCCCTTTGAACAGGGAAACCTGCATTCCAGTGGCTGTTTTTCCCCATATGTGTACTCTGTTTCATTTGTTTTTGTGAGCCGTGTGTTTCTCGGCGAATTGGGAAGGTGGTGAGTGGGGGTATTATGGCCGGGAAGGTGCTGGATTGGCGTTAACTTGTTTTCCGTCACGGTAGCGGTGGTGGCAGAAAGCGTCAAGAGTAATTTTGTCTTTTAAAATTTTGTATTATTATAAAAGGGCATTATGGTCATTTTTGGTAGGTCAATTTCCGAAAATGACCAACCAATGCCGGAATATGGTCTCTAGGGTTATATTTGCACTTATGTAAAGTATTTATGATTGTTTTTGCACTAAAAATTATCCCAGGGTTATATGTGCACTTACCTGAAGTATATAGGGTTATATCAGCATGTATCCCTATAAATTATGAGGAGTTCTAGGCAAAGATAATGTTGATTCTAGGAATCAATGATATTTTTTTCTAGAAAATGGTTTGAATGACTGACGTTGGCCACCAGTTGTCATCCCATACGACATCATATCCGATATGTGACCGAAGTCAGTCATTCATGACATTTTTTAGGAGATTTGAGATAATTCAGCCATTGTCTCACTGAAGTGGAAATAGTTATGTCAAGGATGGGAACACATAAGAACAGTTGAAAGGATGCAATATAATTGAGATTTGTCAACCATAATACCTTTGAAACAACATCAATGGACGTGGTAACTTTCCGCAATGACAAGTTATAAGTACTAGTCTTGTATAAGTATAATTCTTGTATATTTCATTTGCAGATTGCTTGTTTCTAAAATTATATTTTCTTTGTGTGAAAATGCAGTAGTGGAGAGAAGAAAATTCTCAATGGATTTTAAAGTACTCTTGGTTGAAGTTCATCACAATTGGATTATTTATGTGATGGTAAAGAAGTTGCGCCAAAATTTTCAATCAAATACCTTTATACTAATGTATTGTAGTGTATATCGATTCTAAACATTATTCTCGTAATATCCATATAAACTTTTCTTATGTATATTTTGAAGCCTCTATGTGGATAATGTAATGGAGATGGACTTCTTGTTGTGGACTTCAATCGAGAATATTTTAGTAATATTTTTGTATTTATTTTACATTTTTGATATATTGTTGTATCGATGGTTGGGCGATGGGGTTCCATTTAACTCGAGTAGATCATCATTTCATATTATTGGTCGATTTTGGTCATATATTGATTCACCGTTGGTTCAACTTAAACCAAGTGACCGGCATCGACTCTTCCTTCGGTAGAAAACAATAGAAAATGCCTATCCAACCAAAACCGCTCACTCACATAATCGACGTCAGCCAGCATCTGCCACAATATCATGAATGATATCGACCATGCTGTCGGTTAAAACGACAGAAGAACCATATCGATTCAGAACTTGGTAGTGACTGACATCGGAAACTAAAGTTCCAGTCGGTCATGTGCCACACAAACCGACGTCGATAAGTTGTCAGTTATAGGTGTTGGTCGAAACTTTTTACCGCGATTATTCTCAAGAAAAAATTTGAGGTAAAAAATACTTTCTACGGCATCTCTTTATAACTCAGTTATTTTCAGGAAAATGATCGAGGTAAAGAGCCTTCCAAAACCGAGGTAAAAAGTGATGTTTCTTGGAGTGTATGTATATGTGACTAATGATCTTACACATTGAACTATAATTTAGGTTACAAGCGTTGGACTCTAACACACTCATTCACAAGCAGTAGCATTATTTATCGCACAAACGTGGACGAAAAGAAATTATGGATTCACTGACTAATTTTGAGTTATGATTCTTTATTAAATATTAGAGTATATGACTATTTTAAAATCAATTATAAGGTAAAAGTGACTAATAATCTTATATATGTTGAGTTATAATTAGATATAAGATTGTTCACAATTATGTTAAAGAGTCTAATACGTATATACTCCCTCCCTCCGTACTACCATTAATGACATATTTACTTTTTCAAAGTTAAATTTGGTAAACTTTGAACATGAATATAAATTTATATATATATATATATATATATATAAATATATCATGTGAGATATTGTTGAATTCATTTTAACATATATTTTTTAAATATTAATTTTTTATGCAAAATTTTCATATGTTACTAGAGATATTGACGGTCAAACATGATCATTGAATATCGTAAAAAGTAAATATATCATTATTGTTGGTACGGAAGGAGTATTAATCAATAGTATATTGATCCAATCAAAACAGTTTAACACGCAAAGAGGCTAGGTTACATATGGGGCCAACCGCCCGATGTATAGACAAAAAGTTTTGAGTTTGGTTTGTGGTTCGAAACAATAGTGCAGAGTTGAAGTCCCATTTAAATAAGGAACTCGTGAACAAAAAGTATCTTCAATTGCCCATCGGTCGTATGTTGTCTAGTGGACTTCATGTTAGAGTTTCTTGTCTTGTCGTTCTTAACGTTTGTTGTTGTACTGCTATTCGCTTATTTATGGATTTTTTCCGTGAGCAGACAATATGTGTACTACTCTCCGTGTCTCAGTTAGATTTGCATATAATCATTATTACGTTTTTCAGTAAATAAGTTCCATTAATATATTTTGGAAACCACATGATTGGGGTTCGAAATAATTACCGATTTCGAAACATATTTCTGATCTTCTGAATTCCGAACTTATTTCTGAGGTTCCAAAAAAACTGTCGGAAACCTGAGGTCTCCGGCAACACTGACAGCAAAAAAATAAAGATCCACAGTCAAATTCTAGCAAAAAAAACTACATATTCACACTCAAGAAATACAAATTCACACTCAATATACAGATTCCACACTAAAAAAATACAGATCTACACTCCCAAAATACATATTAACACTCAAATATTGATTCAAAGTAAAAACAAAAAAAAATACAAATTCACCGGTGGAGCAGCGCGATGGCCTTTCGTGGTGGAGGCTTCTTCGGCGCTGTGGGCATCGTGGTTGGCTTCACGGTGGTGCATTTTGGTGGGCTTTGCGGTGGAGCATAGCTTCTCCAGGCGTGAGGGTTTCAGGTGGTACGATGGGGGTTTCAGGTGGTACGATGGGGGTTTTAGGCAGCGGAGGCGTGAGGGTTTCAACCAGCGGAGGCATGAGAGTTTCAGGTGTGGCAGCAGAGACGTGAGGGAAATGGTGTTGGAGAAGTGAGGGAATGAAGGTGGAGGCGTTAGGGTAGGGAGTTGTGAGGATGAGAATTAAGAGAGAAAACCCTAATGGTTTGGGTTCTGAAAAAAAAAACTAAGGGGGAAGGGTTTACATTTCTATTTATATACTTAGTTAAAAGGCCCAACAAATGTATTCTATTAAAGGCGGTTCTATTCCATTAAAGATGGTTTTACAATAGAATCGTCTTTAATGATCTTCATTAAAGGCGGAACCGTCTTTAATCAATTGAAAACCGCCTTTAAAATGTTCGGCGTGACTTGGGAGGGAGTTTCGAATCCGGAACTTCTTTTGGATCCCAACCGCCTTTGATTCAATGTCTTTAATCACGTCTTCTACACTAGTGGCTAGTCATTTTAAAGCAAGATTGTGCACAAAAACAAAATTTATGTATGTGCTCTTGTGGGAAATACGAAAGACAAAGGCTCTGTTTGGCAGAACTTTTTATCTGCTGTGCTTATAAGCAAAGCACTTTTTGGTGTTTGGTAAACTGCAAAAAAACAGTTTTTTAAAGCAGAATCTATTTTTGGGGGAAAAGCAGAATCGGGTATCCCCCTGCTTTCAAAATAAGCCAGCTTTGCTTATAAGCACAGCTCTACCAAACAGAGCCAAAGTCTTGCTTGATGTCGTCTTATAGCGAGACCGAGCATTAATGTACAACATGATAAAGTTTAAATAGAGATGGAGTTCAAAATATAATTTTTAGAAAGTTTGGAGAATGGGGAGGGATTCAGGTGAAAATACCATTTTTGGGTGTTTGGCACAAATTATTGGGGAATAAATTATTCCCAGTAATAATAATCTCGCAGATCACGAATCTGGATCGAAAAAACCTTGTGGGTCAAATTTTCTCCCCATTTTTGCGCAATGTGCACCTTTTTATTACTCCTTTTGTCCCATACTAAGCTGCACTGTTACTGTTTGACAGTGAACACCGTCAAACTTTGGCCATGTATTTGAATAGATATATAAAAAATAATACTATCGTATGTGATATTGTTAGATTCATCATGGTAAGTAGTTTCTAAATATCAATTTTTTTATTTGCCATTATTATATGTAGTTAAACATATAAACGGTCTAATATCACATATCACATACGTAGTTAAATATCACGTGTTTCTTGAAAACTGTGAAAAAGATTATGGGATGGAGGGAGTAGTGAATTTGATGTTTCAATTTCAATTATTGATGTTTCAACTAAATTTCGAAATGTTATACTAAAAGTTTTTTTTATTCACTAAAACAATGTGTTTTAAAGTTAAATTTTGACCTTCTAATGTAAGATCTTGTGTTTATATGTTAAATTTTCTACATTTTACTAATTTCGATACTTTTTCCCATATTTTACTATCTTAATTTTGAATTCTCAACTTATTCTGATTGATGTATTAGTTGTTCAGCATGTCATTTAAAAAGTTAATAGTGATGTTTCTTATATTTGAATCTTAGATTATTAGTTAATGTATTATTGATATTTCAATAGAGTGAAGTCATTTTTTAAATGTTAATATATTGATGTTTTATTTTTCAGATGTCAGTGTCACATATTGGTGCACAATTTGATGTTTTAAAATTTATGTATATTTTTATTCAATGTATGCCTTGATGTTTCAATATTGTGAATTAGTTTTTTAAATTTTAATATTGATGTTAATCTTTTCCGATATTAGTATCACATTTTGTGCAAATATACTTTGATATTGTGTTAAAATTTGTGTGTACTTTTATTTGATATTTAACTAATTTATTTAATATATTTTTAACTATTATAATTTGATGCATATTTTTATATTTTATTTGATGTTTAACTATTTCAACACGTGCATTTAAAATTCTTATTTGATGTTTAATTATTTTTATTCGATGTTTAGCTATTTAAATATTGATGTGTATTTTTAGTGTTTTTATCTGATGTTTAACCATTCTTATTTGATGTTTATATAATTAGTATTTTATTTGATGTTAAAACATTCTAATTTGATATATATACATATATATATATATATATTGCAATATTGGTTTTACCGATTTTGCTTAATTATTAGACATGTGTTCCAACATATCCTATCTAACCAAGCATGTAAAGAAAATAGTACACGAGCACACACAACTTGGTTACACAGTTCGGTGAAATCCACCTACATCTACGGGTCTGTCACAGTTCAGAATAAATCCTCTAAACGGAAAGATACAGTACAAAGTACACAATACAACTACACTTATCTTTTCTAATTACAACGTGTGAATTTTGCAACCTCCCATTGCTACCGATCCACCTTGATCAGACTCCCTCTGACCTTGACGCTGGATCTCCTCCTCCCGAGAAATTAAGGTATATGTTCTAAAATAATCAACATGTCACGATATGTTGGAACATATATCTGTTGGCTCTTGCAAAAATTCTCGAAAAGATAGAAAATCTGAATGCAGATTTTCGCAATTAAATTCGTGAGTAATGAATCTGTGATGTCCACATAAATAGTCCATTGGGCAAGAATTCTCCATAATTATCTCCATAATATTTGTATTCGTTATCTGCTTTTGAAACATATCTAAATCCCTTAAATAAAGGAATTTTCCTTATCTCAAATATCCCATAATATTTCATAAATCCAATTCCACAATTGTAGGGATTTTCCATAAATTCTTTATGCTTCAACATATCTGAATCAAATATTGCATAAACTCCATATTTCCATAAACCAATATCTCACAATATTCGATCAATCAAATCCTAATATTTCCGTATGTTCCAACATGAAACGTTTTTCTTTTTCAATATTAGTTCACAAATGCCAATTCAATAATCAATGAAGTCCACGTGACTTTAAAATCTCCCCCTTTGATATTTTGTGAACTCAACTATTTTGGCACAAAGAATCACAATAAAATTTCCAAATTTTAAGACCATAAGAATATCATAAATCCCTTATGTTGGAACATATATAAAAACACCAAAAACCAGAAATCCGGAATCTAGAGAATTAATTCAGATTACATCACAACAAAAATAATATTCAAAATCCTCAAAAAATTTCTCTTCCTGGGGCCATGAAGATGCCAAAGTAAAATATAAAGAACAAAGTGCAGCCACAAAAAATATGAAATATGCTCCCCCTGAAAGTAACCACTTACTATGTTGGAACATAGCAATTTCAGACAAATTAGTTCTGATCAGGAGCAGCAATCTGTGCTTCTAGTCGAGCCTTCTCCCCCTCAATTTTAGTCTTCTCAGCTTCCAATGCTGCAATCTGAATAGTGATAGCTCACAGCCTTGCATCCATAGCCATCAACTTGGATTGTTTCTCATCATAGGCAGAAGTAGAAGCAGCAGTCTTAGGTTTCCAAGGTAAATCATTTACTTGTCTCAGGCAAAGGTCTTCTTGTTCGGCTTTAGAGACTTAGTTTCCACTATCTCATCTTTTGGCTTGACCTTAACTCTCTCACTTCTGACCAAGGCCGAGATGATACAAGGATAAACCAGTGCATGCTTGGCCTTTGGAGATATTTCCCGCCTCACAATGCTCTGCTGGATAAGTAGTGCAAGATTGACTGGCTTCTGTGTTCCAACACATTAAAACAACTTAGCCATTTCCCAAGTCAGAGCTGTAGTATTTGTAGAGGGAATCCAACAATTGGCTGCTACCTGATAGAGTCCAAAAAACCTGGAGGACAAACAGGATGCTTGAGAATACCCTGTTGCAGGCCACTCAGTCTTAATTCCACCAGAAATTTCTGCCAAAATCTAATCATCAGTGATCTCCATCTCTTCATAAAAAATTCCTTCAAATTCTGGAGTGGTTAACCCTAACAACTTATTAATTTTTTCAGCAGAAAAGTTTACAATCTTGCCTCTAACATAGACTCAGTCACACCAGGGTGAGTCTTGCTCTAGGTTCCCAGCCATCAGATTTGAATAGACCTCACAAACCTGCTATTTGTTATAGTCTAAAAACACAGAGGCAGTCTTCTTCATGCCAATCAGTTCCAGAAAATCAGAGAAACCCCTTTGTTTATATGCTAGCAAGTCTACTGGCCTCTAAAAATAATTTTCATTTGGGAAAACACTTCTCCCATTTCCTCACAATCCTCATCATAGAAAATATCTAAGAATGCATCAGTTACAGGAGGTGATGGTAGTGTGGATTTCTTCTTCTTGGGAGAGGGTCCTGCCATCTTGCTTCCCTTGGCTGGCTGGGATGACTCAGCTTCTGGCTTCTGGCTTCTTACTCTTTGCTTTCCTCAACCTGTTCTGAATAAATTCATCTAGGACCTCGTCAGTGTAATAGGTCAAATTTGGTTCCTGTGTTGGAACATGCTCAGACTCCAGTTCAGTTTCCTTACACTGCTCAGTCTCATACATTGGAACATACTCAGCTTCAAATATTTCTTCCTCCTGTTTCTCAGTCTCTTCAGTGGCATGTGTTCCAACATAGCCAGACCCATCAGAAGATTCAACTTCCAATGTTGGAACATGGCCCTTTCTCTGATCAGTCTCCAGCTCCTCTGTCTCAACAGCTTCTATTATGGGGGTCATCACCCCCTCGCTTCTCAGCCTTAGATACCTCATCATCATCATAAGCAGATCCACCAAAAACATCATCCATTGGGTAATATTGATTTCCCAAATTATCACCAGTAGAACCCAGTTCTGGATCATCAACCTCCTTAGGCTGCTCAAACTCATGCTGGTATGTTGGAACATAACTAACATTTTCTTCACCTTCACTATCAGTCAGAACAATTACAGGAGGCTCTAAATCTCTCAGTTTTTCATCATCAATCTCCTTAATTCTAACATAACTCGGACCAGGGACATAACAGTACACATGAAACATGTTCTTCCCTCTATGTTGTCCATATGCACCTCTCAGCAACCTAAGTTCATACTGTTCAATATCCTCCAAATCTCCTATGTCACCCATAAGTATCTCCTCCATATAAACCTCAAGAAATTTTCCATTCAAGTTTTTAAACTTGGTCAAATCTATGGTTACTCTATTAGCTTGCACCCACTCAAAAAATTCATCTATAGAGTCAAACCTTCTTCCTTCCCAATAGAAGTGAGTAGTTTCAGAATTTGTTACCTTTTGATATAGAGATTTTCCTTTGTTTGGTGCATTACTTTCCTCTTCTTGTCAGCCAGAGGTGGGTTGTGCATGCTCTTGGTTCACTTTTTCAGCCATTGTAACTATTTTGGTAGGATATCTAGGAAGGGTTTTCGATTCAACAAGATAACTTCCAAATTTGAAATTTTGGTAGAGAAGAAGGGGTGTATAGCCGAAAAGGAGGTAGTGTGAAGAGATGAAGATAGTTTAAATCAAAACCAACTTCTTCTCCCTTTTCACCTTTAAACCCACGCCCGTTTTTTTCCTTTCCAAGAAAATAATTACCTTTCTTCACTTGTCAACTCATGTCACACCTCTTTGAACTTCCAACATACCTTCTCACCTTCTAACTCCTTCCATAATTTTTTTATTTTTTGTTTTTCAAAAATTATTTATAAACACAAATTATCAAACTGTACAGAGGATTTTTAGAAGAAAATACCTCATAACCAACACATACGCAAGTGTTGTCTTAGAAATTCAAAAGTTGTAGTGTCAAACAGTTTAGTAAATATATCTGCATATTGCTCACATGTTGGAACATAGACCACCACAGCCTCATTTCTTTCGACCAAATATCTAATAAAATGATGTCTAATGTCAATATGCTTCGTTCTTGAGTGCTGAACAGGATTCTTAGAGATATCAATTGCACTTTTGTTGTCACACAAAATCTTTAGAAGCCCTTGTTGAATTTCATAGTCATTCAGCATTTGTATCATCCATAGTAATTGTGCACAACAACTTCCAGCAGCAAGATACTTAGCTTCAACAGATGATAAGGAGATCGAATTTTGCTTTTTCCTATATCAAGGGATCAAATTCGTTCCAATCAAAAAACAACCACTGGTAGTACTTTTGCGATCATCTGCATTACTAGCCCAATCAGAATCACTATAACCAATTATACATGAGTCTTGATTCTTAGAATACTAGATTCCATAATCAGAACTTCCACTAATATATCGAATAACTCTCTTTACTGCAGTCAAATAAAATTCCTTCGGATCATCCTGAAATCTTGCACAAACACCTACGCTGAAACATATATCTGGTCGGCTAGTAGTAAGATACAAAAGACTCTCAATCATACTTCTGTATAATTTATGATCAACTGAGACACCTTTCTCATCCTTCACCAATTTTTTTGTAGTTGCCATCGGAGTTCATACAGATCTAGCATTGCTTAATCCGAATCTCCTTACTAGATTTAAGGCATACTTTCTTGGATTTATGAACAACCCAGTCTTTTCTTTCTTAACCTGAAGTCCTAGAAAATATGTGAGTTCTCCAACCATGCTCATCTCAAACTCGGTATGCATTAGTGACACAAAGTCTTGCACCATAGAAGAGGAAGTAGAGTCAAACACAATATCATCCACATAAATTTGAGCAATCAATTTTTTTTGTGGATTTGGTAAGCACGAATAAATTACGAGTTACCCCCCCCCCCCCCCGAAGAGAACCCTTATGAAGTAGAAAGCTTGTCAGTCGCTCATACCATGCTCTATGTGTTTGTTTCAGACCATATAGTGTCTTCTTAAGTCTATACGCATAATGTGGATAATGAGGGTCTTCAAATCCTTTAGGTTTTTCCACATACACCTCCGCATTCACCACTCCATTCATAAAAGCACTTTTCACATCCATCTGATATAAAATAAAGTTCATAGTATAAGCAATATCAAGTATGATGCGAATAAATTCTAACCTGGAAACTGGAGCAAAAGTTTCATCAAAGTCTACTCCTTCAACCTGAGTATATCCTTGAGCTACCAATCTAGCTTTATTATGAGTAATCTGGCCATCAGCATCAGACTTGTTCTTGAAAATTCACTTTGTATCAATTAAATTTACCCATTTCGGACTAGGAGTGAGATATCATACATCATTGCGTTCAAACTTCTCAAGCTCTTCTTGCATTTCCGCAATCCAATATTCGTCAAGTAGTGTTTCCTTTTAGTTCTTTGGCTCAATCAGAGAGGTGAAACATTGTAGCCTAGCTAGTTTTCTGTAGTTAACTTTAGAAACCGATCGGGTTATTTTTGAGATAGGTTTCGATACCTCCTGTGTTGAAACATGTGAACTTGGTATGGGGGAGGATGTTCCAACATACTCTTCTTCTTTAGGTTCCGACTGGTCTACTGATCGATCAAATGTTCCAACATAGTCTGTCTGCTCGGGTGAATTATCCTGTGTTGGAACATGCTCTTCATCGGGTTCATCTTCTTTGTTGCGCAGGCCTTGTTTATCATTAGAATCATCCACAGCTACATTTATAGACTCCATAAGAGAGTGTGTTCGTAGATTGTAAACACGATAAGCACGGTTATTCATATAATACCCCAGAAATATTTCAACATCACTACGATTGTCAAACTTAGCCAATGGATCTCTATCTCTGAGAATATAACACTTGTTTCCAAACAAATGAAAGTGAGGTACACTTGGATTCCCTCCCTTCCAAATTTCGTAGGATGTTTTGCTGTTAAAAGGACGAAGATACACATGATTTATCGTATAAAAAGTTGTATTGATAGCTTCCGCCCACCATTTTTTGTGTATTCCATTTTCTGCAAGCATGACTCGTGCCATCTCCTGGAGTATTCTATTCTTCCTTTATACTGTGTCGTTTTGATGTGGAGTGATTGGAGCAGAGAATTCATGCTAAATACCAAGTTCATCACAGAAATCACTGAATTGAGAGTTTTCAAATTCCCTTCCATGATCACTTATGATTCTGACAAT
>JAULKM010013953.1:0-14611 GCA_032355605.1 Rubia tinctorum
ATGACTTATTGTACCTTAGTCATCCTAGAATATATACAAGGAATCCATGATTTCTTTCATAAAGTGAAACAATCATTCATTCTTACCACAAACCAAATTTTAATTCTAACCATTCAAATTCTCAATTCAAGGCTGCATTTTTTACTCAAATGAAGAAAAAAACTGAAAAATCTTTATGTATTTTTATATTATATATATTTTTTCTTTTTCAATAATGAAAAACAACAAAGTAACGATGTTACCCCTCTACCCCACACTTAGACAACACAATGTCCACATTGTGTGAGAAAGAGATAACAAATGCAAAGAAATTAGAAAATATGATGGCATGCAATTACTCTACAAATATACTAAAATGCAACTAAAAACAAATGAAAATAAGTAAAAGAAAATGCTCTTTGGGCGGCTAATTAGCCTTGGGGTCAAACGGTGAATCCCTGTCTGTGTGGGCATTCTGACTACTCTAGGCTAAAAAATTCTGCAACGAGAAGTTGCTGCTGCACTTGGAGTTCTTTGATTTGATTGGATAAGTTCATCGCCCACTGAGGAGTGGTTGTCCCAACCCTAGTCGCAGCTGAAGTACCTGCAAGAGAAGTGGAAAATCTGCTCGGGAGTAGAACTCTTGGCTCAAACAACTTATATTTCCCAGATGTGGTGTCAAGATAGACCAACTTCATTCTTTCCAAAGTAGTCATGTCAATTCTACTAAGTTGCAAAGAAAAAAGATAACAAGACACGTAATGTACACATAAACGTTTAGCAAGTTTGGTTATTAAAGCTCCTAGAGCTAACTTCCCTTTCAAGTGAGTGCAGTTATACTTAAATTGTTTAAGGAGCCAATAACCAAAGTTTACCTTAGGTTCACTCCACATCTTGTATAACAAAAATACCTCAGTCTGAGTGACCACATTAGCACCATCCACTCTATCATATAGGTTATATGCCAAATAACGATGACAGATTCTTAATGCACCATGTTTAATCGATGTACTTTTGGACATATTCTTGACATGAATAGGTTCGGACGAGATGGCCCTCCACTCACCATTCACAGTCTTGGCATAATGAGGGTTAGGCACAGTATCATACTCACTATAAGCATCAGAAGAGGTATCCACAAGAAGCATCAGAAGAGGTATACTCAAGAGATTCAAATCCCAACAGCACAACCAAATCTGTGATAGATTTACTCCAGGTTTTTCCCCATAACTCAAATGTACAAAATTTGGGACTAAACACATCCACATTCTTCATCAAATCTTTCCACACAAATGAGCTATAAAATTCTAAACATTGATTTCGACATACGGGTTGATTAACACACAGCAAAGAACCCCAGCCAATGTTCGAAAATAAAGCTTCAATTTCATGTTTAACCTCTAAACTTCGCAAAGTGCGCCAGTCAAATTCATGCCATGCCACAAGAGGTCTAGTGTCAAAAAGAGAGTACATGCGACGCTTCTCAGCGTCCGATAAGGGCTAAAGCGCTGAAGCTGAATCTCCTGGTTGCGAAGTTTCAGCTGCATCTTTAGTATCACTTTCAGATTCAGGTTCGAGAGTATGAGGTTTCTTGGGTTCCGAACTCTTCTTCTTGCATTTAGTGCCTGTGTCTTTAGGCGTTGGAGCTGAATTTTTTTGATGGGCTAGTTGTCTTGGCTCCGGAGAAGGTTGGCGGTGCTTCATACGTGCTTTTGGTGGAGAAGGAGTATTACTCGGATCTTTGTCTTTCCAAATAATTTATCGACCCATGGCAGCGACCGTGTTAGCAGAGGCACCGATGGGTTTTCCGAAATCGATATACTCCGTGGGGGACTGGCAGCGCACGGCTGAGATCTTAACGTTATGCTAATGGCTTGTTGGTGATGGCTGGAGATGCGTGGCCTGAGCTCGGCGGAAGGGAGGAGCACAAACTTAAGACCGGCGACACTCTGGCATGGGTGGCTTCTCACGGTGGCGCACGAACTAGGACCTCTAGAGTGTGGAAGCGCAAGGGCGGAGCTCTGTGGACGGCTAGCGCTGGAGGTGCTCTAATCAGGATGCTGGAGGCGCGGCTGGACTGGCGGCACATGGCTTAAGGGGAGATACGCGCTGGCGACGAGGAGGGCTGAGCTCGGCGGTGGACTAGTGGCATACGAGGCTGAGTGCTGACTGATGTTAAGGAGAGGGTTGCGGCTGCTTAGTTTAGGAGAAGGGGATGCTGGTTTTCAGATTTGAGCTGGGATTGGGATAAGGTTAGATACTTAGGAAAATTTCACATAAGCCCTCCTAGTTCATTCTTCTTCTAAAAGCTTCCACTCTAATCTGAAGTTCATGATTTCCAATTCCTCCTCCTTCTTTGAAAATTTTCTCTAGAACCCTGCACTTTCAAACCATCAAAACAAGTCAAAATAAAAAAAGAATTTAAAAAAATCATAAGAATTTATCTCTTTTTTGGTACAAAGATGTGAAAAATAAATAAAAATAAAATCTTGGGTTGCCTCCCAAGCAGCGCCCTTATTTAACGTCTTAGGCTATACTCAGTTGGCTTGTTCAGATCAGGCAGAAGTGGGTAATGCCAATGTCATTCCCTCAACTATGAAAGACTCCATCCCCTCGTGGTATAGCTTTAACAATTGTCTGGTCACCTTGAATGTCTTATGAGTGTTTAAGCTTTGAATTTCAACCATTCCATTCCATGGGGATTAACATTAATAATCTCATAAGGCCCCATCCATCTCGACTTCAACTTTCCAGGCATAAACTTAAGTCTGGCATTGAAAAGTAGCACCTTCTGTCTCATATCCAAATGCTTCCTCCTAATGTGTTTGTCATGGAGAAACTTGGTACGCTCCTTGTATAAACAAGCGCTATCATAAGCTTCAAGCCTAGCTTCCTGTAATTCTTGAAGCTGATATTTTCTCTCTTGTCCCACAATATTCGGATCTATACAAACTTGCTTGACAGCCCAATATGCCTTGTGAGCTAACTCCACTGGAAGGTTGCATTGTTTACCAAATATAAGCCTTCACGGGGACATTCTAATTGGAGCCTTATATGTTGTGTGATATGCCCATAAAGCATCGTCCAGTCAAGAACTCCAATCTTTTTTTACTAGGGTTCCCTGTTTTCTCCAAAATGTTCTTTATCTCTCAATTTGAAACTTCGGCTTGTCCATTTGACTGTGGATGATAAGCTGTGACCACTCGATGATGCAGCTCATACTTCTTGAGAAGAGATTCAAGAGTCTTGTTGATGAAATAAGATCCATGGTCACTAATAATGGCTCTAGGTACACCAAACCTATGAAAGATGTTAGCCTTAAGGAAACCTACAACAACTTTAGAATCATTAGTTCGGGCAGCTTTAGCTTCTACCCATTTCGAAACATAATTAACAACCAATATAATGTATAGGTTTCCAAAAGAGCTCGGGAAAGGTCCCATGAAATCTATTCCCCAAATATCAAAATTTCACATACCAGAATAGGTGTCTGGGGAATTTCATTCCGGGAAGAGATGTTACCTATGCAATGGCAGTGATCACAATTCATACAAAACTGAAAAGCAACCTTGAAAATGGTCTCCCAATAGAAACCAAAATCAAGAACCTTTCTAGCTGTTCTTCTAGGTCCAAAATGACCACCACAAGCAAGGGCATGACAGTACTCTAAGATGGAATGAACCTCCTCTTCAGGGATGCATCGTTTAATAATTTGATCAGAATAAATCTTCCATAGGTGTGGATCATCCCATATAAAATACTTGGCTTGACTCCTTAATTTGTTCTTTCGAGCCGTCTTCATGCTTTTGGGAAACATTACAGTAGTTAAAAAATTAACTAAATCAGCATACCAGGGGGTCTTAATTTGAAGAGCGAGTAGGTGTTCATCTGGAAAATCATCCGGTATGGGCATACCGACCGATTCCAACTGCATCCTACTTAGGTGATCTGCCACTTTATTTTCAACACCCTTTTTATCCTTGATCTCCAAGTCAAATTCTTAGAGTATAAGGATCCACCTTATGAGTCTAGGCTTGGATTCCTTCTTCGAGAATAAGTACTTGAGTGCTGCATGATCAGAATAAACAACTTTAGAACCAATCAAATATGATCAAAATTTCTCACTAAAAATCACAGCTAAAAGCTCTTTTTCAGTTGTTGTGTAGTTACATTGGGCAGGGCTAAAAGTTTTTGAGGCATAATAGATAGCATGACTCTATTTCCCATTCTTTTGCCCAAGCACTGCTCCAATGGAGAAATTGCTTGCATCACACATGATTTCAAATGGCTCTCCCCATCTCGGTGGTTGAATTATGAGGGCTGATGTTAACTTCTTCTTCAAAAGGTCGAAAGCTTCCTGGCATTTGTCATCAAAGTTGAATGACACTTCTTGCTACAACAACCTTGTTAGGGGTTGTGAGACCTTTGAAAAATCTTTGATGAAACACTTGTAGAAACCTGCATGACCTAAGAAAGCACGAATTTCTTTCACATTAGTAGGATAAGGTATAGGTATCTTAACAATTGAATCAAGTTTACCCTTATCAACCTCTACCCCCTTTTGAAGATCACATGTCCAAGCACGATGCCTTCTCTCACCATAAACTGACATTTCTCATAGTTTGGAACAAGGTTAGAATCAATGCAACGCTGCAAAACTCTATCAAGATTATCAAGACATTGATCATATGAGTCATCATGCACAGTAAAATCATCCATGAAAATCTCAATACAAATTTCAACTATGTTAGAAAAATACTCATCATACACCTTTGAAAAGTTCCTGGGGCATTACAAAGACCAAATGGCATACGACGATAAGCAAAAGTTCTGAAATGACATGTAAAAGTTGTCTTTTCCTGATCTTCTTGAGCCACGTAAATTTGAAAATATCCAGAATAGCCGTCAAGAAAACAGAAATACAATTTTCTAGCCAATCTTTCAAGCATCTCATTAATAAAGGGTTATTAGTCTATACACATACGCCAGCCAGTTTGAAGCCTCATGGGTATTAGTTCATTATTATCATTTTTAACCAATTGAAACCGAGACTTCTTAGGTACCACATGTACTGGACTCACCCAAGCACTATCAGATATAGGATAGATAATCCCTAATTCTAACAATTTAAGGGTTTTTATGCACAACATCTTTCATTACTGGATTCAAATTTCTTTGAGGATCTTTATAAAGTTTTTTATCATGCTCAAGTAGAATGCGATGCATACAGATATAAGGACTAATGCCTTTTATGTCTGCTAGCGTCCATTCTATTGCAGATTTATGCACCCTAAAAAGTCTTACCATCTTATCTTCTTGTTCCATGCTCAAGTCCTTATTGATGATAATAGGAAAAGTCTCATTTTCCCCTAAGAATGCATACTTGAGATGTTCAGGCAAAGTTTTCAACTCCAGCTTTGGTGCTTTCTCAATCAAAGAAAGAGTGCAATCAGGAATAGGTGGGATGGTCATCCCATTTGATGTCAACTGGAGAACATACTGCACTTCTGATATGGATTCGGGCGGTATGGGCACACCGAACAAAAATGTTTGAGAGCTAAATTATGGAGTTTCTGAGCAGAATTCTGGCGGTATGGGCATACCGACGAAAAATGTCTGGGAGCTGATTTCTGGAGTTTCTGAGCGAAATCTCGGTGGTATGGGCATGCCGACCAAAAATGTCTGGGAGCTAAATTCTTTTGTAGAGTAAAGTTTCATGATGATTTCACAAAGAGTTTCATCCAAGTCATCCATCATATCTTTTTCGACCCATCCATTGAAAAGCACCTGTTCCAACTTGTCATCTCTGGAATACCCTTCTATAAAATCATCAACCAATGGGTCAATCACATCAAGGCTAAACATAGATTCGGGATCATCTACATGTCTCATGGCATCAAAATTATTAAAAGAAACTACATCTCCATCAAACTCAAGACTAAGTATTCCCTTATCAACATCAATTTTGGCTTTCGCCGTCTTCATGAATGGTCTTCCCAGAAGAATTAAAGATTTATTAGCAGAGCATGAGTCATCCATATCAACAATGTAGAAATCCACAGGGAACATGAATTCATTCACTTTTACTAATACATTCTATATCATTCCTTCTGGATATGTATTAGACCTATCAGCCAATTGGATTATCACACGAGTTTCCTTCAATGGTTCTAATTTCAAGTCATTAAACACAGAGAGATGCATGACATTAATTGATGCATGACATTAATTGATGCATCTAGATCTAACATGACCTTTTTAAATAGTTTTTGTGCCAATTATGCATGGAATTGAAAACATTCCCGGATCCTTACATTTTTGTGGCAATTTACGTTGAATAACAGCAGAAACATTTTCCCCTACCCTATTTTTTTGCATCTTTCCCATGTTTCATCTTCTTTGAACAAAGTTCTTTAAGAAATTTTGCGTATCTGGGAACCTGCTTTACAACTTCAATTAAGGGTGAATTTATTTCTACCTTTTTGAAGACCTCCAAAATCTCCTTCTCATCCTCTTCTTTCTTGTTACGAGCTAATCTGGATGGAAAATGTGGAGAAACCTTTGGGTTAGAAATAGATATCATGGGTTCAGTGTTTACCTTTGAGGACTCAGTTTTACTCTCCTTGCCTTCTTCATGCTGGCTTTTCTCCATGTCAGCTTCCTTAGGCTCAGGATCTTCCAATTTCTTCCCACTCCTCAATGTGACTGCACTTGCATTCTCCCTAGGATTTGGTTTAGTCTGGGAGGGTAACCTTCCAGTGTTAAACTTCAACTTGTTTACTTCCGCTACCAGTTGAGTTACATGTTGCTCAATGTTCCCTATAGCAGCCCTTGTCTCTTGCTGAAAAGCATTAGTGTTTTTGGCTAAGATCTGCACCACTTTGCTGCTTTTGGCCATGGTCTTAAGGACTTCCTTAATAGTAACCCTCTGATCATCCGGTGCCGGATTTTCATCATGACCAACTTGTGCTTGCTTCGGAGCATACATTCCGGGGGCTTTCTGATTCCATCTAAAGTTGGGATGATTTCTCTATCCAGGATTGTATGTATCTGAAAAGGGGTCGTTCCTTCTTGGTGTCAAGGGGGCATCTTCAAATCCATAGCAACCTTGTTCGAGCTGAGGGTCTTGAACGCATCAGTGTAGTGTCCCATTTGTGAGCAAATTTCACACTTAACTCCTCTTGAAGTCTTCACAGCTAGCTCTCGTACCAAGGATGTGAGGGCATCTAACTTCTCATCCATTTGTGAGGTACCGGCTGCCTTTACTGCTCTAGACAAATAATCATCTTCATCATATTCACGAGTGCCCATATCAAGGATGATCTCATTTGCTTCAACCATGGTTTTGTTCAACACATTTCCATAAGCTGCATAAAAAATCACCCTGTCAATAGCACACATTCCACCATAAAAATAATTAGTGATGAGCTGATATTCACTAAAACCATGGTCAGGACACTTGCGACACAATTGATTAAACATATCCCAATAACTTGCAAGACTCTCTCCCTTCTTTTGTCTAATACCATTTATTGCAGATCTCAAATCAGCTGCTCTAGATTTGGGAAATTTGTTTTGTAAAAGTTTCTCCTCAAAATCATCTCAAGTTTGAATTGAACCAGGTGGGAGTTCAAAAAACCATTCACGAGCTTTTCCCTGCAATGTGTGTGTAAAGGTGAGTAGTTTAATATGATCCTCCAAAAAACCTTGTGGTTGAAGAGTGGCACATACGAGGTCAAATTTATCAAGATGGTTATGAGCACTCTCACTTGGCATATCACCAAATTTAGGAAATACTTGTATGAAACCTGGTTTAATCTCGGAGTTGCGGTTGATGTTGGGAAGGACAATGCACAAAGGACGATTGTGTCTGTAGCGTCCCATGTCTCTGATTTGCTGAGTTGGTTTCTCCTCCTCACGTCTCTCTTCGTCAGCCATGTTGAAATGAGTTTCATTGGCAGTTGATTCAGATGGAAAAGGTCATTTCCAGGCTTTTCTATGCTTCATAAGACTTTGTGCAAGTTTCTCAATCTCTAGAGTAAAGATTAATTCTACTGTACGAGAAGAATGAGGCATAAACCATAAAAAGGTGAAAACAAATTAAAGAATTAAAAGAAAAATTACTGCTTAAAACAAATTCCCGGCAGCGGCGGCAAAATTTGGTCTGTCATTTTACACCAAAACCAAATTGAGCTCTAAGCTGAATTTTCTGTTCAGGATTTTGCGGTCGGTATGGGCATACCAACCAGTATAGCTGCGAGCAAGTTTATTTCCCAAGAGATTGACGAGACATTTTCTTAATCTTTAATCTGCGAATTTGTGACCAATGTAACCAGATGAGGGTAGTGAATAAGAAAAAACAAAAATTGAGTAAAAACGACGATTATAAATTGTTGCACATTGCGAAAATATTTAACTATAATGAGAAAATTCTGGTTCTGATCAATTCCGTTCTGGATTTCTATCTCGATCCTTGTTGCAAAGATAACTTTAAATGAATGCAAAGAAAACGGTTATAGTTACAAACAACCAATCTTTCTTTACCTTGTCAATAATCAGGAGGACGCCTCACCAACTATTTCTCTAACCAACCTATAACCTAAGAGACGCTCTATAGATTTAATATGCTAGCAGCATTATGAATGAGAAAGACCAAATTCTTAACCAACAAACTCTGATGCGGGATTGTTAAATTAAGACTGTTGCTCCCTACCACTGATTGAACAGAAATAACAATTACGGATGATTGGTTCAATTGGTATTTAATTAACTAACATGCTATCAAATATTGGCCAATACTCAATAACATGAAAGAAATCATAAACATTATAATCAAGAACAATGTATGCAAGCATGCAATCGAAGGATTAAAAGCTAATTAGATCTCACAAGAATTGACGCCAGTACTTCCTTGATCTTCACCGGAAAAGATGAATTTAGCTAGAAAACATAATTGAATTAACAATCAAAAGCATAAAACTAAATGATGAAAATTGTCTGAATAAAAATACTGAAAAGCTCCAAGAACCAAATACTGTTCTGCGCAGAA
Organism: Rubia tinctorum; assembly: GCA_032355605.1. NCBI lineage: Eukaryota > Viridiplantae > Streptophyta > Magnoliopsida > Gentianales > Rubiaceae > Rubia > Rubia tinctorum. The sequence goes on from JAULKM010013953.1 coordinate 9,029, forward strand.
TAATACTATCTGCGTGCAGTTCTGTCTGTCTTCTTGCGCACGAATGAAACCAAAATAAATGTATGGATAATTACTACAACTAAGAGATGGATAAGGAATAAAATATGTCTTTCCATATCTATTTAAAATTCAAAGAGATAAACATAATATTCTCTCCTACAATTTAGGTGTCTTCAAATCAATCCAATTGCTTTTCCAACTGTATTTTGACTTGCCATAATTTTAGAAAATTAATCCCTCGATTCTCCACTTCCATTTCCAAGAACAAATGATAACTTCCTTCATGTTTCCGGAATACTGGTTGGTATGGGCATACCGACCAAAAGCTGCAGCAACTTGACAATTTAACCTCTAAATCTCTAAACTGCAATATCATTCCAAATAACATAAATATCCAAGGATTTACACAATATATCAGTTCAATATCAACCCAAAATACATGGTAAAATCAACCCAATCATCCCCCAACCGTCTTACTCTTCCCTCCGATCACCTTTCCCCTGCAGCCTCATCCCTACCACCATCGATGTCACCTTCCCCATCCCCGCTGCTAGGGTTCCGCCCAGAAGCATAACCTGCCCAAAAATGAAGGATATGCCAAAACTTGCCTCCCCCCAATCGCATCATCCCCCTGTCGCCACTGCTCTCCGCTGCTTGTCTCTTCCCCCCCACCTAGTGCTAGGGTTTCCGCCCATCCATGCCGCTACGCTTTGCTCAGCCCTACGCCGCCAGCTCAGCCTCATCGCCAGAAACCCTAAATCGCCAAAAATGGAAGCGACAAAAAGTGGATATGGATGAAGAAAAGTGGAAACGGAGGAAGGAAGTGACGAAAGGGGGAATGAGGAAGAAAAGAAAAAAAATGGAGGGCAAAACTCTCATTTGTATAAATTTTAAAAAAAATTCAACCGGGGCAAAATCACCTTTTCCATAAAATCCAGCCATCAAAATGTTGACTAAAAAGTCAGTGGAATCAAAGGTTATATTGGCACTTTCAGCCAAAAGATAGGGTTATTTTAGCATTTTGTCTATAATTATTTATACATTGCGATAAATTTTAAAGTTTTTCAAAGTTATAAAAAAAATTGTGTTGTAATAAATAAAATTATATGTCAACTAACCCCATTAGTTACATCAATTATGAAATAACCCCGTCTAATGGTTAGTCGATCTAAAACGAGACTCTGTGATAAAATTTTGATTTGTGAAAAAATTGTAAAAAATTAATTAACATAACATATATTTATATATTAAATAAATAAATAAAGAATGATAAGATAAGTGTAAGTAAATGAAATAAGTGTAAGAAAAGAAGGAATGTTTACATGCCCACATAAAAGAAGGAACGAAATTGGACCTTCTTAACGTGCAACTTGGGGCCTAAAATGAAGGAGTACATCCATCTAGGAATGCATTATGTACATCCATTTGATGAAATTCTCAACCACGAATGACTGCAACTGATAAAAACAGTTGAACTGAACTCATCTTCACAACAAGTTCAAATGTCTCAGCATAGTCAATTCCTTCTTTTTGACAATTTTCAAGAACCACCAGACGAGTTTTGTGACGCTTAATGGTACCATGAGACTTGAACTTGGTACGATGCACCCATTTGCATCCAATTTCAGTCTTATTCATAGGTAGGGGAGCTAAGGTCCAAGTCTCATTGTGCTCTAGAGCATTAATCTCATCAGCCATAGCATCACGCCAATGAGCATGCTTCGATGCCTCAGAGTAAGTGGTGGGATCTGCACTTGAACTTACTGCACCCAAAAATCTAAATTTTGTACTAGAAAATTTATCGCAAAATACAAAATTAGTTAAAGGATATAGAACACCTGAGAATTGTGACGACACAGGTGTGATCATAGCAGGGAAGAGGGTAGTAATATTAGCAACAAAGCAGATATAATATTCCAATTAAGCATGAGGTCGACAATCTCGAACACTCTGTCGGGAGGAGGTAGCTCGGCCGCAGGAGTCGGGGCAAAGGATGAAGTCGGCGAGGCAGATGGCAAATTAGAAGTAGGCGAAGGAGGCACCGCATTCGACAGTGATAGTGAAGCCAACTGATCTTCAGGAAGCGCATGTAGGGCTACAGAAAATGATGTGTGATGCCCGTGTCGTGGCACAACCTGTGGCGTATGGAGCGCATCTAGAGCAGAGGCCACGGTCAGCGATAGTGATACTGGCGGGTATTCTGGCTGTGCCAGGGAAACGTCTGATGTCGGGGTGATGTTGGGCGTCGGCGATGATGATACTGACGGTGAGGTGGTGGCACTGCTGGTATGCATTGAAGGAGACAATGGCGGAGTGGTCGATAGCATATCGTATGGAAACTAATCTTCACAAAAATTATCATCCTGACTGTTGAAGAAGGTACTGGATTCCAAATCATAAAGTTGATAATATTTTGTTCCGGAAGGATACACAAGGAAAAGACATCGCCGACTTCTTGGAGAAGACTTGTCACGATATCTGGGAATGTATGAGGCATAGCATAGGCATCCATATACCCGCAAAATCTTGTAATTTGAAATGCGTCCATAGAGTAACTCAAATGGTGTGCAACCATTGAGTTGCTTTGTTGGCATCCGGTTAATCAAATATGATTTTGTAAGAAAACATTCTCCCTAGAATTCAATCAGCAGATTTGCCTAAAAGAGTAAAGCACAACCACATTTAACAAATGACGATGCTTGTGCTCAACCTGACCATTCTGTTGTGGTGTATCAACCATAGATATTTCAAAAATGATCTCGAATTTGGCAAAGTATGATCTCAAAGGTAGAAATTATGTACCATTATCAGCAAGGACACGATGAACTGTATGCCAAAACTGGTTCTTGATTAAAGCACAAAATTCAATAAATCTAGAGGCTACATCTAACTTAGCAACTAATAAATAAACCCAAACAGCTTGGGAATAATCATCTACTATAGTTAAAAAATAAAATGCACCACTAGAAGATGGTGTTCTATAAAGACCCTAAACATCACAATGTATTATTTCAAATAAAGAATTAGCATTCAAAGAGCTCAATAAAAAACTATTTCTAGTCTTTTTTCCTCTATGACATACATAGCAAGGAACAAAGAAACTATTTGCGCTAAAATCAAGAGTAGAAATAGAAGACAACACCATAGAGGAAGGATACCCAAGGTGCTGATACCATAAATCGAAAGACGAAACTGAAGCAACTGACGTAATAGACTGCAGGATATGAGGACGAATATGCCTATCCAGCTGACGAAGCCAATAACCCCCCGTTTGCTGTTCACCCACACCAATCACAGTCCTCGTACTGATTTTCTGTAAAATACAATAATTTTCGATAAACAAAGCTCGACATTTTAAGGTAGACATTAATTTAGGGCATGATAATAAATGGCATCGTAAAGTAGGAATGTAGAGCACATGAGTAAGAGTAACATCTCCAAACCACATAGAACCATATTGTGTAGCAGATAGCACAGATGCATCAAGCAGTATAACATTCACAGAATTGATATAAGTAGTAATATCAGTAAGGGAACCCTTGTCACCAGTCATATGATATGAGGCTCCCAAATCAAGAATTCATTGTAAAGTAGATTTACATGACCCATGGTCAAATGCAACATTAAACTGATTAAATAAATGTAGGGTCGTACTCCATTCATCATCAAACAGACCAGGACCAAAATCATAAGATGCAGGGGAAGGATGAGTGGGCACTTCCGCATGACCTGGCGGCAACACAGCAGCGCCAGAAAAAGGCAGTGCCGGTAATATTCTTGGCGGCGTTGGCTTTCTTTCAATTCCTTGAACCAATATGGAATGCCTGTGAGTTTTTTTCATGACCCTTGCAATGTCAATGCGTGCAAGTGAGATTCTTGCGATCAGTTGAAGTGAGAGAAACTGTCGAAGAACCCAAAGGTGATAGGCATCGTGCAACATATTTCATAGAGTCAGCATATGTCATAGAGTTATATGCCATATAGATTAAGCTTTGTGGTCCTGTAGTCTTAAGATGGATGTACTCGTTTGTGCGGTATATGAAAATTTTAAGTATTTTGTGAAGAACAGGTACATGTCAAATGCAAGTATTGTGCAACATTATGTGGTGGAGGTGGTGATTGAGTTTTTTATTGATTATTTGGAGGACGTTGATTCCGTGGGTATTCCGAGATCTAGACATGATGGAATGCAAGAGAGCCAAGGGGTAAGACAGGGTAAGTTATTGTGCCCGACTGCAGAAGATTTACATGTTTTGCATCTTAATGTTCTTCGGAACCACACGGATGTTGTCCCTTACATTGAGATCCATATGGATGAAATAATAATAGGGAGTCCGAATTTCAATGAAGCATAAATCCTATGATGTCACACTTATACATTTGCAACTTGGCTACGAAATCACGTGGATGTCGGGTCTCATCCATAATTATTTTCTATTGAGGGGGAGGGGGAGGGGGGGTACGACATCAACGGTTTTAATTTCTCCCCTAAATCGATGGATGATAAGGGGGTATCGTACAACAGTGATGTTACCCTTGTCTCAGAGGCATTACATGCTGGACGTGGGCATGATAGCAATCTGATGTATGCCAACACTTTTTAATTTGGGATTGATGAGACGTCAAATGCATGTATTTTCTGAAGCATTTAACATCTCTTTTTTTTATATCTTTTTGTTGGAATATTGCTAGATTTAGGTAGGTTTACATCATAAGGGGTTTACATAACCGTTTTTGGTTTTCGTATCTAAATCCTTCATTTTGCAACCTAGTTTGAGTCTAATGGATTTTTATTCCTTACGAGCATCTAGATTCCTATTTATGAGCTTAATTTGTAGATTGCTTGTAAGCACTTTGGAGTATTGTATTGAAGGCCATTCCCAAGTATGGTAGAATATTGAAGGCCACGAGTCAAAATGTGGTGGAAGATAAAAGGATCAGAGAAGGAAGATAAAGAAGCAGAGGAAATGTGATCCGAAAGTTTGAACCAAGTTCCAGGAAAAATCCAAGAAGAACAAACCCTTGAGGGTGGGACCCTTGGATTCATCTTCTCCAGCATTATAAAATCAACTGCAAGAACTCCCGAATCGGATCAACGGTTCACCCGTGGCGACCAACCGAAGATCGGCCGGCCAACCGGCTGGGTGAAGAAGGCAGGGCGCGTGGCCCGAGCGCTTAACCGTGTGCCCAAAACCACGAGGAAAATGAGCCCCCAGATCAAGAACGCGCGGGAGGCCCCTGATCCCACGCGCCCGCGCGCGCAACTCGTGTCAGCGCCCAGCCGGGTGCTCCAGGGCGCGAGTGCCCGCACGCCCAGTGCCCGTTTCCAGCCCTTCGCACCAAGTCCGCCCGAGCTGATGCATCACCCGCGCGGCCCGCACGCCCGGAACCCCACCTTGACCATTCTTCTCACCTTTTTGGGGACTATAAATACTCCTTCCTTATCTTCATTCCCCAAACTTCTCTTGGCCGAAAATAGCTCTCCAAAAACCCTAGATTTCCATTTTCTCTTCTTATTTTCTTCTTTCTTTTCATAGTTTTTGCAGATTAGTTATAGGGTGTATGTATTTAGCTTAATTAGCT
>JAULKM010013963.1:0-14611 GCA_032355605.1 Rubia tinctorum
TACAAAAACATGCTGATAGGGAACTACCCAAGGGGCCGGCCACCAATGGAGCGAATTGAACAAGATTTTAAGACAATAGGGTTCATTGGAAGTTACCAATTGGGGGTAATCGACTTCAAGAACATCCTAATCCATTTTCAATCCAAAGAAGACTTTCAACGCTGTTGGATGAAGGCCATATGGTCGTTCAATGGAATCAGTATGAGTGTGCTGAGATGGACACCGAACTTCAAGCCGAACACAGAATCCTCAATTGTCCCTGCATGGATTACAATAAAAAAAAAAGTGCCACTATACTATTACAATGTTGAAGCAATCCTAGCAATCAGGAATCAAGTGGGGAACTTTATCAAAATGGATCTTGCCACAGAGAGGTTAACAAGGCCATCTACCTTGAAGATGTGTGTGGAGGTGGATTTGCAGTCTCAACTTCCTTCTTTTATCAGGTTAGGTTCAACAGTAGATAATGAAAAGTACAATATAGAGTATGATAACCTGCCTCTATATTACACACACTGTAGGAAAATAGGTCATGATTTGGCCAATTGTAGGATTTTGAATCCGCAGCTCAACCCCAAGCCTAGACCAAATCAGAAACCTGCCACATAAAAGGATAAAAAAGTAACCTAGAAAAAACCAGAAATACTAAGAACACATATGGTATCTCTGCTTCCCAGAAACAAATGGATATGGAAAAACAAAACATGGTTGTAGTAAAGTTTGTTGAGCTTAATGAGATAGAAAGAAAATCCCAGGCTGTTGAGCTTAATGAGGAAAATCCCAGGTTTTTGGAGCTTAATGAGGAAAATACTAGGTTTTTGGAACTTAATAATTAAATTCCAAAGCTGTTGGAGAATCCTACAATAGAAACTAACACTGTATGAACCAATTTGAGCCAACTCCCTTGACAGAAGCCAGTCCTAAACATAAGGTTATGGAAGTTAGTAATTCTGGACAAGAGACTCAGACACAGAGAGCACCAGAAAATGTTTACCATCATCTTGAAGAAACCATGGTGCAGGTTCAATCACAATTGACTCCAACCACTAGCCTGAGCAAAGAATATGCCAAAGATGATCTCGTGGGTATGATCCCAAACTCTATTAAGGATTTTGCTGACCAATTTTCACCTTCTGCCACATCCAGTCCCCAAAATGAGAACATGTTTAGTATTCTGGAAAAAGGACATGACGCAAAAGAAGATGAATGTGATGATTCAAGTATTAGAGAGCTACTGCAGGAAGATGTAAGTGCCTCAACTTTCAAGCTAAATCTAGGAAAAGAACACTTTTTAACAGACTTAATAAAATAACCTTAGGTCAGCCTCAAAAAGCAAAAAAATTAAAAAATCTTCCATGATTAATAAGACCTTAGGAATTAAATGTTTAATCTGGAAACTTAGGGGGTTAGATATATCAATGGATAGACTATTTTTTTTGATAAGGATTCATAATATCCAACTGTTATGTATTTTTGAGCCTAAGCATAGACATGCAACAACTGATGCTCATAGAAGAAAACTCCATTTTGACAAAGCACATAGTTCCCAAACCAACAACATATGGATTTTCTGGAATGACTGCTTTAAGGTAGCTATAGGAAATCAGACTAACTAATTCACTGAGGTAAACATTTCCCATCACAACCTGACCAACAACATGAATACTATTTTTATTCATGCAACAACAAGAAGAAAGGATAGAAAACTCCTTTGGTTTGATCTCCAACAAATAAAAGGCCCTAATAAGCTTTTCATTGGAGATATCAATTCACTGTCATCTGCCAATGAATATAGAGGACCAAATAAACCCAATTTCAAGAGCATTAGAGACTTTTCCTCCTTTATTAATGTAAATCAACTGACTTGCATATTTACTGTGGTTAATACTTTCACATGGTCAAATGGTAGATCTCCACCCACAATTGAAAGGTTAGATAGAGGATTAGTGACAAATTGTGGCTACAAAACTTCCCAAATAGCTCAATACACACCCTTAATAGGTACACATCGGATCACAGTCCCCTCATTCTCACAATATGTAGTTCCATACCCTCTCATCCAAAGCCTTTCAGATTTTTAGATGTCTGTACCACTAGGAAGGATCTTTTAGCAGTAATTCAAACCAACTGGACACTGCCAATCCATGAAAATGGAATGGTAAAACTTTTTGTGAAGTAAAAAAGGCTTAAGATTGAACTTAATAAATGGAATAAGGAGAATTTTGGGGACATTAATAATAACATAAAAGCTGTTGAAGAGGGTCTGAGACTTCAGGAGATCACATTTGAGGCAAACCAGTGCACACAAGAGTTTATAGAACTTAAACACAAAAAGGCAATTCTTCTTAAAACCCTAAATGAGGAAAATCTTTTTTGGAAACAAAAGGCTAAGATTGAGTGGTTAAAAGATGGAGATGAAAATACAATGTATTTTCATGCTACAGTTAACCAGAGAAGAACGAGGCAAAACATTTCCAAAATAAAAAAAAATCACAAGGGATTTGGCCTAATAATTATGCATAAATTGAAGAGGAAGCAATCTATAGTAACTTGTTAAAAGAGGAAGAAACACCTGACTCTAGCCTTTTTTCTGAAATACTTCACAAGCCAAATCCCTAAAATAGTCACACTTGAGGAAAACCTGGCTCTAATGACCAAACCAACCATTCAAGAGTTAAAGGAAATAGTGCTCTCTCTAAATCAGAATGGTACCCCTGGTCCTGATGGTTATACTGCCATTTTTTTAAACATGGCTGCGACATAATAGGCAAGGATGTTTTAGAAGCATCACTGGAATTCATGAAAGGAGGTAGAATTCCCCCTAGTATAGCTAGCTCGTGGATATGCCTAATTCCCTAGAAGGAGGTTCCTGTAACTTTCTCAAATTATAGACCAATTTCCCTCGAATTTCATTAACAAGATCTTCATAAAATTGTTAGTTAAGAGGTTAAGTAACCTGATGCCTAGATTAATCTCTGAAAACCAATCATCTTTCATTAAAGGGAAAGAAATATCAGATAATGTCATTCATCTAAAGGAGCTAACAACATTTCTAAATAACAATAATGGTGCACAAACTGCATCCTCAAATTAGACCTAGCAAAGGCTTTTGATAGGGTTAGGTGGTCATCTCTATCTGCAGTTCTATCTAAATTTGGTTTTCTGCCGGAATTCATTAACATAACCATTTCCAACCTTTCTTCTTCCTGGTTTTCTGTCTTAATTAATGGTAAGGCTGCAGTTTTTTTCAACTTATAAGAGGTATTAAACAGGGTGATCCACTATCACATCTCCTTTTTAATTTATTTTCTGAAGCCTTCTCTAGGCACTTACATTTTTTCTTTGTAAATGGTAAGCTGAAGTACTATCATCTGCCAACTGACTTAATTCCTTGCTCACATCTTAGTTATGCAAATGATACATTCGTATTCTTTAAAGCTACTAAAAGCACTATAATTAGACTAAAAGCCTTCCTAGAAGTTTTTGAACTCACCTCTGGACAAAAGATTAACTATGAGAAAAGTAATTTTTTTATTAGTAACTCAACCACAAGTACTCAGGAGAGATTAATTAGAAATGAACTTAGAGTTAAACCATGAACTTTCTCTTTCAATTATTTAGGTTACCCTAATTTTAGAGGAAGAACTAAAGCAACCTACTTCCAACCTTTGATAGAAATCTATGACAGGAAACTTTTAAACTAGAAAAATAACTGGTTAAGCACAGCTGGAAGGTTGACTATCATTAAATCATTTCTGTATTCTACCCCACAACATTTTTGGGCTGTCATGGAACCCCCTAAATCCACAGTTAAAGCTTTAAAAATGAAAATAACCAAAAAAAATTGGGGTGAAGGGCAGCATGGAAACAAAAAGGTTTGATTTAGTTTGGATAGGATGTGTGGCCCATTGGAACATAATGGATTAGGGTTCAGAAAGGTAACAGACATCATTGACACATTTTCACTTAAGCTATGGTGGAAATTCCAACTAGGAAATACCCCATTGGCTCAATTTATATGGTCACTATCATAGAACAAGATAAACTCTAAAAATTGGAGAAGAATTATGAAAATGGATCCCTTGGCACTTAGCAATACTAGGGTTTTAATTGGAAATGGACTCTCAAACTTTTGGACATCTAACTGGAGAGATTTTGGCCCTTTGATGAACAAGATTGCCCCTGACTTAATCCACTCTGACCTATCTGTAGCTGAGTTTGTAAATAATAAAGCTTTTTACATGCCTAACCTAACTCATCTCAATCCTGAAATTCTTATTTTTTTTTTGTAGGAATCAAAATTCCAACCTGATAGACAAGATAGAATGGCATGGAAGCCAGCAAAAAATAGGATTTTCTCATTCAAATCTGGACACCAGATAATTTCTGCACATAGAGGTAACCTTAGATCATTGAAGCATGTCTCGAATGGTTACTTACCCAAAATATTATCCATATTTTTATGGAGATTAGTTAATGTTGTGCTGCCTTTCGATGATATTTTAGTGTTTTTTAAAATCTCACTTGCTTCTAAATTCAATATGTGCTGCAACCTAGACTCAATGTCTCATTTTTTCAATGCATGTACATTTGCCAAAAAAAATATGGTATGAGATTAATACTACCTTAGGCATCACAGTGCCTGATTTTCCCTCAATCTTTGATATACTCTCTTTTTACTGGTCATACAAGGGTTCATCTGCTTTACATTCTCAGCTAGTGAGCATACTACAATCTTTTACAATATGGAATATTTGGAAGGCTAGAAATAAACTTCTTTTTGGGGAGATAAAACCTAATGCTGTCAATATCTTGAAACTCATCAAAGAGTACATATTTTTGGCTTTTCATAAAAAACACCAATTTCTCACAAACCAGTTGACAAATTTTGGGTTACAACTGGTATTATTCCCAAGCTTAACATGCCCAGGAAGCCTAAAATCAGTGTCGTGAACTAGAAAAAAACCATCTTGTCATTATAAGATCAATGTAGATGCTTCCTGGGAAAAAGGAAAGCCATGTTGTAGAATATGAGCTGTCATAAGAGATTATGATGCTAAATTCATATATGTTGTTATCTCTCATTTACCTGCTATATTAAGTTTCTATGCCGAACTTTTAGCTGTCCAAAAGGGTATTTATTTAGCAACAACTTTGGAAATTAATCAGTTCATCATAGAAACTGACAGTATGCAAGTTTTCCAGAGCATTACAGATCCCTATAAAGCTCCATGGCAACATTTTGACACTGCACACACAATACACAAATCTTTATCTCAATAAAAAGTCTCTCATGTTCTGAGGTAAGGAAACTAGGTGGCTGATGTATTAGCCAAACAAGTTTCCAAAGGAAATTCTCAATCTCAAATACTGACTTTTGCCTAGCTAGACCAGAAAATTAGGGGTCTTATACACCTAGATTGGTTAAATATGCCTAGCCTAAGAGCTAATTGAATGGATGCTATTGAGCATAGTTTTTTTTTCATATTAAGTGTTTGGATAAACAGAGGAGAAGGACTGCAAATTTAGAACATGAGCAAAATATCTTCAGAAGAAAGAAAGGTAGTTATGAATATCTTCAAGGTGGTAAAAAAATCAAAACCAGGCAGAAGGAAAGGCACTCCAAACCTCTCCCTCGATCCTCAAATTCTGAAGATGGTCCAGTTTTGGTACTACTATAAACAACCTGCAAACTAAGAGGAACACACTCACCAAAACATAGGGAGGAATTGGAAATCTTGCCAGTTTTAGCATTAACATGAGGGATGGAGGTGCTAAAATTTGAATCATTTCCAATCACCATCTAGGTCTTTTTATTTTGTTTCATAGAACTAAAGAGCAAATGGCAAATATATTGCCTTTTGTATCAATCTTGTAAAAAAAGTCAAGATGTTTCTTGACCATTCCTCTTTTAAAGACTCTATCAAATCTTTTGGTTAGGATTGGGGACCCTAATAAACATCCCTCCCATTAAGATGGGTTTCATTTTTAAAAAAAAAAAATATATATATATATATATATATATATATATATATATATATATGTGTGTGTCATTGATGTGATATCAATGCACCATAATAAAGTCTTTTGTATTTTATCAAAGGGATTAAAGGCGGTTCTATAAAAAAAGTGTCTTCTCTGGACGTGTCTTTGATCCTCCATGATAAAGGCATATTGTAGAACCGCCTTTAAATGAAGCCATAGAAGATGGTTATTTTCTGTCTTCTTTCAGCCGGAGGAACTGTCTTTAAAACGGTAACGAGTTTGGAACCCGAGTGATTCTGTCGGCTCAGCTTAACACTTCCGGTACTGGAAGCTACACTAGTTCCGGTACCTGAAGTAATGTCGGAGCCAATGAAATGGTTTCTGAATCAGGTCCAATTTCTGACCAAAACTTGGTTTTTAATCTAAAATTCCTTATTTATTATTATTTACGAGTTTGTAAATGTCGTCAGCACTTATGGTCCTCAGTTTGGAAAATAGAAACCAGGCCTTTTGATTTTGACGGGAGGAGCCAGGGAATGTTTTTCGAACTATGGACAAAGAAGATTCGCATAACGCTACTAAAATGTACGTACATATTAAGAGTCCAAACACAAAGGATCGGTAGAATATAACACTACTAATAGTTAAAACAATCATGTTAAATTGAACACAACAAGAGTAAAAAAGCCAATAGTGTTATGAATATAGAATAAGTAACATCTAAAATCATTAAAAAAAAAGATGTGATACGATGTCAAATATGTCATTTATTATATTTTTCTTAGTTTAGTATTTTCAGGAGGATAACACTATACTCCCTTCGTCTATCTAATTGTGTCTTACTTCCTCTTTTTACACTATTCATTGATGATTTTATAATTTTAATATATTAAATTACGTATAACAATCAATTATAAAAATTATATATTTAAAAAAATGCGTTAGGATGAATGTAGTAATATAGCACACGATAATTTTTATGCTTATATATCTATATTTTTTTACAATTCAAACATCAACTTTATTGGTGAATAATGAAGTAAGACACAATTAGAGGGACGGAGGGAGTACTCTTTTTCTCACTGCGTTATTTAATGAGGTGGTGTTATTATTTTAGTTTATTTTTATTATTATTAATGAAGTCATAAACTCAGCCATGTTGCCTTCGAAGAATTTTGGTTATATTCTAATTTAAGTTTTGAATATTCAGTTTTGATTTGATTATAATTATGTTTGGTAAGTTTAGATAAGATAGATTTATTCAAAAATCCATCCAATATTTGGATTGATTTACTTGGATGAATATGGTCATCATTTAAGTTAGGTATTGCAGTTAGATATGGTTTTAGCTTCTTAAAGTTTCCATAATTATTTTCAGTTTCTAAAGGGAGTTACCAAATCCTGCTCTGTTTCTATTTCTGAGTGGACGAATTATATTAATAGGGGAGGCCATCCACAAAATTTGACACCAATTTTATACACTTTTATCAATCATAAATTCAAAATTTTGAGCGATACGCATTGCTTGTGAGTGTCCTCATTGTTGCTTAATCTCGCGGGTTAATTAAGTATCAATACTTTTGATTTGTGAACTAATTCCGCGGGCTAGTTAGCTTCATAAATCTCGAAGATTGAGCAATCCCAAGGGCTAGTTGATCAATTTTTGTGCACTTTACTAGGGTTTGCAAAATTCCTCATTAAGTTACAAATCTAAAATCCCGCAATCCAGAGTTTTCGCAAGGAGATTTATATCAAGATGTCAACCAGCAATATGACTCCATTTGAAGAAGACACAATAGAAAATTGGGAAAATCTTCAATATGAATTTGTCCCCATCTTTCCCCCCTTTGTTGTTGATGAACTTTCAAAATAGAAAAATTACATAAACAACACAAACTTGAAATCATCACAACAAAGAAACACATATTCAATGTGTCAAACATCTCTGGCTCGTACTGAGGAGAACATATTTGAAGGAAAGGACCGATAAGGGTGTAATGTTATGATTGTATTTATGATTTGGGTTATAATATATAGAAGTAAAAAAGACCTATACAGAAAAGGAAAATGAATCTATTCTAAATACAAGTAATATTCACATAATATTCTATTCCTTAATACTCCTCTTTAAGTTGTAGCATGGGGATCAGTAATGCCCAACTTGCCAAGTAGTGAATGAAATTGAGCACGTCTGAGAGCTTTGGTGAACAAATCTGCAGGTTGATCAGAAGTGTGGATATGATGAGTAATAACACTGCCATACTGTACAAGATTACAGATGACATGACAATCAACCTCAATGTGCTTCGTACATTGATGGAAAACTGTATTTTCCGCAATGTGAAGAGTAGATTGACTATCACAAAACAATCACATGGGGGAATAATACACAACACCCAAGTCCAAAAGCAAATATTTAAGCCATAATAACTCACAAAAAATGACTTCCATTGCAATAAACTCTGCTTCAGCAAAAGAACGAGAAATTGTAGCTTGCTTCTTGGTCTTCCATGAAATTGGAGAATCACCAATCATCACAAAATACCCAGAAAGAGAACGTTGTGTAATAAGGTAAGAATCCCAATCAGAGTCACATAAATAAGTCAACTGTAAAGAAATACGTGAAAAGAGGAATAAACCTTGACCATGATAACTCTTCAAGTAGTGTAGGACTCGAAGTGTAGCTTGCCAGTGGTAAACACAAAGAGACTTCATAAACTGAGTGAGCGTATGAAATAAATAACTGAGCTCAGGATGAGTAATGGTAAGATAAATGAGACAACCAACCATTCGCATATACTGCTCAGGATCAACGTAGAGTAGCCCTTCTACTCACGCAAGATCATGTTATTCCTCCATCAGAAAATCAGTTGGTTTAGCAGCCAATAAACCACTATCAAATAAAATGTAAAAGTCATATTTCCTTTGTGAAAGAAAAATTACATCCGGTGTTTTAGAAATCTCTATACCCAAGAATACATAAGTGCACCAAGATCCTTCATGTGGAAACAAGAGCTCAAGTATTTCTTGAATTCAGTTATTAGCGATAAAGAACTACCAGCAATCACCAAGTAATCCACGTAGACAAGCACAAACAAAAAGGGGGAAATATGCCTTACTTTGAATAAAGACAAATACGTGTAAAACCTGAGCTAACTTGGCAAACCAGTTGCGAGGAGCTAGGCGAAAATCATAAAGAGATTTCTGAAACCGACAAAAGAGGCTGGGGTGTAGGATAGCTAGGTTGAGGGCGCATAAAAACCTCTTTGTGAAGATCAACGTCTAGAAAAGTACTATGCACATCCATCTGATGAAGTTCCCAACCACAAATGACTACAACATACAAAAATAGGTTAACTGAATTCATCTTCGCAACAAGAGCTAATGTCTCAATATAGTCAGTTCCCTCAATCTGGAGATCACCCAGAACCACCAAACAAGCTTTGTGATGTTCAATGGTACCATCATATTTGAACTTGGTATGATAAAACCACTTGCAACAAATTGCAGTCTTATCCGAAGGAAGAGAATCCATAGCTCAAGTCTCATTGCGCTCAAGAGCATTAATCTCATTAGCTATAACATCACACCAATGAACATGCTTTGACACCTTAAAATTAGTGGAGGGATCTACACTAGAAGTTACTGCATCTAAAAATATAGAATGCATACTAGAAAATTTATCACAATTTACATAATCAGTTAAAGGATAGAGAACAGCTAAGGATAGTGATAGCGCAGAAATGATCGTAGCAATGGGGGGTTTAACAGCAGTCACAGAGCCTTAGCTATTCATGTAAGCCGGAGGTTGACAATCACTAGCACTCTTACAAATATAGGAAATATAGACTGCATGTGGTGCTAGGGATGTGACCGGCAGTGGGTTCCAGGAAGGTGGCGGTGTGGGTACCACGGTCTCAGACAAAGCCACAATAGATTTAGGCGACGCGACCGCGAGAGAGGCAGGCTGCGCAGCCACTGTCGGTGCAGCTGGCGGTAGCGCAAGCCGACGATCGGCGTCAGCGTAAGCCGACGATCGGCGTCAGCGCAAGCCGACAATCGGCATCATCGCAAGCCGATGATCAGCGTCAGAGGCTGCCGGGTGTAGCAGTTGAACTAGTGGAAAGGTGAAATCTGATAGCGACAGTGGTGAGGCTGCGGCAGTGTTAATGTCCGATGGCAAGGTGACGGCACCGCTGGGTGTCACCTATGAAGACAATACCGGAGAGCCATTAAACCAAGGGTCAGTTTGTAACTGTAAAGGTTGATGAAGTACGAACGGCAGACCAAACGGAAACTGGTCTTCAAAAAAAATTAGCATCTTGCTATTAAAGAAGGTTCATGATTCCAAGACATAAAGGCAATAGCCTTTCTTGCCAGCAGGATACCTCAGAAAAATGCATCGTCGGGCTCTTGGAGAAAACTTGTCATGAAAAATGGGAATGTATGAGGCATAACACAGGCAACCAAAAACTCACAAAAGCTTGTAGTTTGGAGTGCGGCCATAGAGTAACACAAATGGTGTGCGGCCATTGAGATGCTTCATTGGTATCCAGTTAATCAAATATGCAACAGTGAGAACACATTTTCCTCAAAAATCAATTGGAATATCAGCTTGAAAGTGCAAAGCACAAGCCACATTTAACAAATGACAATGTTTGCACTTTAGACGGTCATTCTACTATGGTGTGTCAATCATAAAAGTCTCAAAAATAATTCCAAATTCAGTAAAATATGATCTCAAAGGTAGAAATTATGTATCATTATCAACATGGAAATGAAGAATGGAGCACCCAAATTGATTCTTGATGAAAATAAAAAAAATCTCTAAATCTAGAAGCTACATCTGACTTAGCAACAAATAAACAAACACAAACAACTATGGAATAATCATCAGCTACAGTTAAAAAAATAAAATGCACCAATAGGAAATGGTGAGCTATAAGAACTAGCATTTGAAGAACTCAAAGGAAAACTATGTCTAGTCTATTTTTCTTTATGACACACAGAGAAAGAAACATATTATTTGTGCTAAAATCAAGAGTAGGAGGAAAAGACAAAACCGTAGAGGATGGATGCCCAAGACTTTGATGTCATATATCAAACAAAGATGCAGAACCTGAAGCAACTATCGGAACTGACTGCAGGATATGAGATTCAACGTGCATATCCAGCAGACAAAGTTAATACCCCCCTCCCAATCACAGTCCTCGTACTGATTTTCTATAAAATGCAATAGTTTTCAATAAACAAAGTTAGATGTTTTAAGTCAGACAACAATCTAAAGCATGATAATAAATGGCATCACAAAGTAGGTATATAAACCACATGAGTAAGAGTAGTATCTCCAAAATTTATAGAATCATATTGTGTGACAAACGACACAGATCCATCGGGAAATAAAACATTCACAAAGTCGACAGCAGTAGTAATATCAGCAAGGAACCCTTGTCACCAATCATGTGAAATGAGGCTCCTGAATCTAGAATCCAAGGTAAAGTAGGCTTACCTGACCAATGGTCACAAATAGAATTAAACTGATTAAATGAATATATGGTCATACTCCTTTGGTCGTCAAATAGAGTAGAACCAAAATCAGAATAAGAAGGAATACCGAAGGAGGTGGCCACCGCAAACCCTAGCAGAAATGTCGGCACGCCGGTGAATAATGGCTGAGAGCGATGTGGCATAGCGGCGCCTACAACTGGAACGCTGGGTGCGGTAGCAACTGGTTGAGCTGGAGACGTGTTCTTTGTGGTGTTGGCTCTATTCCTCATCTTCGTGAACCATTCTGGATAGCCTATGAGATTGAAACATGTAGCTTTGTGGTGACCCTTTCGATGACAATGCATACAAATGATATTCTTGCATTCAGTTGCAATGAGAGCTTCAGGTGAAGATCCCAATGTGGTGGGTGACGAGCAGCGTATGCCACAGAATCAGTCGAAGAATCGTGAGAATTAATGAAGACTCTGTGATTCTCCTCTTGAACCGCAAGGGTATACACACGCATGACGGATGGCAGTGTTTCTTGAGTCATGACATTGGATTGCAACGTGTGATAGGTTTCATCTAAACCGAGGAGAAATTGATAAATCATCTATTTCTCACGGTCATGGAAGACAGCAACGGCATGGTTACATGGGCACAGTGGTTTGCAAGCTTCAGAAGAACAAACCCAATGAGGCTAAAGACAGTTGTAGTCATTATACAGCTTCTTGAGTTTGCCAAAGTAAATAGCAATAGCCTGACCATTCTGCTGACAGTAATGTATATACGCATCTGCAGAACTTCAGACAACAACTCCCACAACTCCTTAGTAGTGGAAAAATAAGCCGTAGTAGATCGTAAAGTTAGATGCACAGTCACAAAGATCCATTAAACAAGGGTAGCCTTCATTCATGGCCAATTATTAGCATTAGGATTGCCAGCTGGGGGTTTAGTACTTGTTCCATCAATGAAAAAATCTTCATCTTAGCAATCAAAGCACTGCAAATTGAAGTATTTCATTCAAGGTAATTTTCTTTATCCTTCAATACGAAGGGGCAGGTGACCAAACCGGGCCCGTCAGAAGGACCAAGGTAGGATGGAAAATTCATAGATCGACCAATAGGTACGGGCGGCCAGTGCCGGATTGCACTTGAAAATTTTTGAGTAAATATACAATAACATCGGTGCCATTGAGATTATGTAGCTTGTTGGTCTCAGCTTTGGCAGCGATTTGAGCACTTTCTACGGCATCACGGGCGGATTCATAATTAGGATTCAATATAGTGGCAAGATTGAATCATATCTGCGATAGCAAATTAGATCAACGACATATCATATCGGTGGTAAGTAATTCACCAGCACGTAGGCTTGATGGCGATGATGCGTTGATGGTGTTGACGGTGTGTGCAGGTCACGCACAGGAAGATCTGAGCAGCGGAAAGTTTGGATGATCGCGGCAACCATGGAGAATGATTGCAGCTCTAGGTAAAAAGGAAATTGACGGCAAGTCGTGGAAGGAAGCAGTGGCGCGTGTGGCGAATGCGCGGCTAGTGGTGGCAGCTCGAGGAAAATGATAACGGAAAATTTTAAGATTTAGGTTTCAGGATTTTAGGCTTTGATATCATGTAGAAAATAAGGGTGTAATTTTTTGATTGTATTCATGATCTAGGTTACAATATATAGAGGTACAAAAGACCAATAAATAAAAGGAAAAGGAATCTATTCTAAATACAAGTAATATTCACATAGTGTTCTATTCCTTAATAAATAGTGAAGTTGTAAGGGTCGTCGCACTGCGTGACACGGACTCCACTGAAGAAGTTTTGGAATCCTCCAGATAAGAAATTCCCAAGAATATGTCGAGATATTATCTTTTGCTCCTATTTCAACCGTGGAGATTATCACGCCACCGATAAACTTATCGATCCTATTGTCATTATCCCAAATTATGTCTGAAGGATTCCTCTAACCACGGTCTTCTCGTTAAGGCAGTGGATTGGGAGGATAAGGGATGGTTTAATGCCCAAAAATCAGGACTCAAAATTCATAAAGGTATTCAAAAAAGGAAAAGGTTTCGTATGGTAAAACAAATTTTAGTTTAATGATTAAACTAAATACAAAATAATTTTAATCGTGGTTACATATTTGTATTATAGTTAAGTTATGAGGGATATGTGGCACAATTTTATTGGTGTAACATGGAGTGTTACACAAAAGTGTAATAAAAGATCCGAAGCTATTAAAATGATTCTAACTTTACGCTGAAAGTGCAATACAACCTTGAAAAATTAGAAAGTTTCAAAATACCCCTAACTTTTATGATGTATGTGTCAATCTAACCATGGTCGTCGTTGACTTCAATTGTTAACGAAAAATTTGGCTGGAATTTAATAAAATGACCATTTTTCCCTGGATTAAAAAAGAAAAAGAAAAAGGAACAAAGGAAAATTTTAAAAAAAATACCCTCATGGCCATTACATTCTTCTTCTCCTTCAACCCCTTATGTCGCCTGTCCGTTACCACTTCATTGGCATAGCTCCGTCACTGCCACCACCGGAGACAGGCCCTCTTAGGTTGTTTGTTATTGATGCACCACTCCCTCATTATCTCCTCCACTGTGACAATTCCACCGTCTTCTTCC
Source organism: Rubia tinctorum (assembly GCA_032355605.1). Classification (NCBI taxonomy): domain Eukaryota; kingdom Viridiplantae; phylum Streptophyta; class Magnoliopsida; order Gentianales; family Rubiaceae; genus Rubia; species Rubia tinctorum. The sequence continues at coordinate 14,117 of JAULKM010013963.1, forward strand.
AACTGCATGGTTCGGCAAGTGAAAAAGAGTTGTCTGGTGGTGGATGTTGGGATAATAAGAGTGAGAGGCGTCGTTGGGCGGTGCGAAGAGATAAGAATATTTGGGATTGACGAGTAGGTTCAAGATTGGGAAAGTGTTTAGCCATTAGGGTTACTTCTTCTAATGCAGCTATTAGACTCCAGGCCCACTATGTCATCTGTCAATGTTGCGACGATGGAGTCTTTGGAAACTGGGTTGTCAGAAAGCATCGGGTGTTGTTGGATTTGGGTTTGGGAGTAGCAGAGTTAGACCCTGTTGCGGCTATGCACAATGAAGGAACTGTGGCGGCAACGACAGTGAGAGGTAGGGCACTGATGCTGACTTCTTCTTTGTTTGGAAAGAAGCTTCATATCTTGCTGTTGGAAAATAGTTGATTTTTGTCAACTTTTGGGCTCAGTTTTGAGTAGGATCCGAAATGAATTGGGTCCGGTGGATGACATTTTTGGATTCTACGTT
>JAULKM010013972.1:0-14610 GCA_032355605.1 Rubia tinctorum
GCTTCTGTTGTCTCATGAAGCAACAACCGGCAATTTGGCCATTTCTTTTGATCAATTTTTGTAAGACTTAGCCTTCCCGGCTGCCAAATATATTGGCTTTTATCATGGACTGGGAATCCAATTTATAATCCCACCTCTTTCGGGGGGTTTTTAATTTTTTAAAAAAAACAATGACTATATTGTTTTTTCTCTTTTTGTATTGTAATTTAGTTTCCACTTCATCAAGAGACTTTTAGATTTTATGGTTATATTTTACATGTCTCTTTATAAAATGATTGGAAAAAACTTCAAAATAACTTTGAGTACTTTGGAATGTGTCGAAGCAACCCCTGAGATTTTTGGGATTTTTTAGTGCTTATACAAACTCAGGTAGTCGACAAATGTCAACATTATACTTTACTAAACCGAGACTGGCGTTGATTGGGTCAAATTCCACCATTGATCATATCAAAAATGACCAAAATACTCATACTTAATTTTCTAAAATTTTGGGACAGTTTTACCCCCATTGAAGTCGGCCTTCTGTTTAGTTTATAAAAATAAAAAATCATTATTTTTCAAACAAAAATCCTACCGTTTTCCTCTCTCACCCATCATGTCGCTCCCTTAACCAGTGGTTTGATTCTCATCCACATTGTACGAATCAGACTTAAGGTTTTGTGTTCTCCTTCACGCTTTGAACGACACCAAGCAGTTTAGGATCCTAGATAACCTGAATTTTTGTAGTATGTTCTTCGTATGAACCCTAGCTTCAATCTGGGGCAAAATTGATTTTGGAAATTTTCTTTCAATACTGTGGTAAACAATATGTGTTCGTTGGTGAATTGATCAATTTTTTACCAATGATAAAATATGAAGATATCAAGTTGTAAGGTGAATCGAATGCGTTGCGAGCACATTTTTGCAAGGTTTGTTCGATTAAAACAAGTGTGTGTGTGTGTGTGTATTGAAAACGGAGAGAAATCTGGGCAGACTATATTACAGATATAATGTTCCTAGATGGCAGCGATGGATTGTAAGTTCGTTGCATCCTTCAACCCGAATTTCGTAAAAGGGTATTTAAGATGGATAGTCGGAATGAGGTTGAAGTCCAATTCATTTGTCTTGGTCATGAAAACATTGCACCCCCAAATGGTTGTGAATGTAAGGTGATTGTTAGTGCCTTGACGATTGTGAATTTGGTATTGTTGGGTGCAAACATGCTTCGATTGCCATTGGGGTTACAGAGAAATTAAACGTAATCGGTAAGGTCGATGATGTTGCAAGTTGTGAGATTTAGAGTGTAGTGCTTATTGGAATTTGGTGGATGTATAACTTTTGAATGGCGGTATTTATATTCTCATATGTTGTGTTATTTGTTTTTAGGCCTTGTAATATCAAGTATTGATGTAGTTCGATGTATGAACACAAATGAGGTGTAAGAATGTTACTGAGTTGTAGTACAACGTAATTGAAGTGGCTTGATACTATTTCACTTGTTGTTCTGGTTTCTAGTAGTGCATACTTTATCCATTTAGAAATGGCGTGCAATGAAGCTCATGCTTGCATTTTGTTAATAAGAATCTAGAGAAAATAGTCCTAATCCAACCTCGGGTCCCTTATGTTTGTCCTGATATAACCCTAGTGATGCGTGTTGAAACCATGATTTGATAGTTGAACTTTGTTTTTCAAAGCGGCTACTGATGAGTGATGACTCTCCTTCTCAAGGCAACTTTTAGCATTCCCTGAGTGCTATAAAAAGCATACACCTGGGAATTTATTCTTCATATCCTCTACTTTTCCCTTTAGCACATAGGAGCTTTAATCATGCACTTTTGATTATAAAAAAACATAGTGCATACCTAGAGAAGAGTAAGCTTGTTGCTAAGATTGAGGTTTCGACTTATCAGGGTAAATATGTGTGATTTTTCCATTTTGCAAAGCCAAGGTAGTGTGTAAAATATGAATGTGTATTTTCATTAATGATACAAGGGTATAATATATAGACAGTCACAGACAGAATCACAAATGGAAAAGGATTCTATCTAAGGTACAATAATATCAAAAAAAAATCTCTACACTCTTCCTCAAGTTGGAGCATGAGAATTCTGAATGTCCAACTTTCCAAGTAAACTCTGAAATGATTGTTGTCCAAGCGCCTTAGTAAATAAATTTGTTGGTTGACTGGAAGTACCAATGTGATAAGTAACCACGTCACCAGACTGAATCAAATTACGAACAAAATGACTGTCAATCTCGATGTACTTAGTCCTCTCATGGAACAACGGATTGGCTGCAATATGAAGTGATGCTTAATGATCACAATAAAAATGCATCAAAGTAGGATGCACAACACCCAAAGAGCAAAGAAAAGATTTGGGCCACAGTAACTCACAACAAGCAACACCCATGGCTTGGTATTCCGCCTCAGCCAAAGAACGAGAAATAGTCAATTACTTCTTCATTTTCCAAGAAATTGAAGATTCACCAATCATCACAAAATAAACATTCAAAGATCGACGAGTAATTGTACAAGCTGCCCATTTGGAATCACAAAATGATGTAAGCTTAAGAGAGCTCTTAGCCGATAGAAACAAACCTTGACTAGGATAACATTTTAAATAATGCAGAACGCGTAGAGCTGCATGCCAACGCGCCAAACGTGGTTTCTCCATGAACTGGGCCAAGGTATGAACTGAATAGCTAAGCTCTAGATGAGTAATGGTGAGATAAATGAGCTTCCCAACCAATCTGCGATTCTGCTCAGAATCATCAAACAAAGTATCATCATCTCGTATTATGGTGTTGTTCCATGGAAAATTGTGGGTTTAGCTTCCAATAACCCAATATCTGAAGAAAAAAAATGTCTAAGGCATATTTCCATTGACACGGAAACATCTCATCAGGTCGATGTATCTGAATGCCTAAGAAATACTTCAGGGCACCAAGATCATTTATCTGAAAATAAGAGCAAAAAATACTTCTTGAACTTGGTCATCATCTCAGGAGAAGAACCAGCAACAATAAGATCTTCTATTCCTTCTATATTGGCCCGTTGTTGACCTGGAATTCTGGGCTGAAATGTTTTGGTTGTTCGTGAATCAAGATTGGGCTGGACTTTAGAAGTCAGCGGTCTCTAGTTGGGCTATATACAATAAGTCACCCCCCAGCCATAAAGTCTATAAAACACGAAGCTGTTATTCTAGTTGAAAAGTGTTCACGAACTTGTTTATTTCTTCAACTACAACAATCAGCTCGTTATCGAAATAACTTGAATTACTTTTGTGAAGTGTTGTGTGCTTCTTGGTTGTGTTTGTTACTAAATTGGGTTGTCCATCCTTTGAAACTTGAGTTCAAAATTTGAACATGGTATGATTGCGGAAGGCTAGAAGTTGTTGCGATCTTATAGCCGAGGTTTTCTCCTTTTTCTTTGTTAACGATATTTTTGGGATTTCTTCCTATGTTGTTACACTTTCCTCCATTTGTTATTTTTTCAATTTCTGTGATTTAAACTTGTCACTATTCAGTGTACAGTACTCTCTCCACTTATCCACTGATGTTTTCTCGAGTTCCTAAAAAGGTAACTTCCTTTTTATCGGGCCGCTATTATTGAATTTGTTTCCTTTTATTTAATTCTGCATTCTATTCAGATTCTTCATCCTTTTCACTTAATCTTCTTTATATCTCCGGTCTCGCATCGCACTCCATTAAGCTCGTAAGTTTCTATATTCTCAATTAGTTTTTCCTTTTAGATAGGGGTTTTTGTAGTTGTGAATTTTTGGCATTTCTTCCTTCTAGTAATTCCTTTTCCGGCCCTTGGTTAAAGGTTTTTCAATTGTTTTTCCAGCGTACTATTTGTGTTTTATGTTTCAAATATCACCAGAATTTTTCTTCTCTTTTTTTATTTGAATTATGTTACCGTAATTGATATAACCTTTGTCTGGAATTTAGGATACTTTGTCGCCTTCATATCTACCTCTAATATTGTTGAATCTTCCCTGAAAGATGGCTTCGTTGACCATGTCGATTCCGAGGAGGATTCCACCATATCACCACTTCTTCTGCTTTCAGTAGTGTTCTTTCTGAAAGTGTTCAGGATAGTTTTCCGTTTTCATCTTCGTACGAGCTTAAGGCTCCTGAGCCATCTGAAAGTGTTCGCAACCCTCTTTCTTGTTTCATTTCCTGCTACTTAGATTATCTTAAGTTCGGTCTTATTTTTCCCTTATCTCAACATATTGTAAACCTACTTTTCCATTATCACGTCGCATTATCCAAGCTCCATTCTAAGGCTATCTCAATCATGGTTATTTTCCATCATGTGTGCGAAGCCACTTATATCTATTTTTCACTCAACTTGTTTTGTAGACTTTATCAGCTTTGCAAAGTGAAGAACTCCTCCGACGAATTTACTCTTTACCCAGTTATTCAAATGTGAGTTTGTTAGTGGATTTCCTATCAACTATGGTGTATGGCGTAAAAAGTTTTTCTTCTTAAAACTTGATAAGGGGAATGAATGGGGTTTTCCCGTTACGAACTATAATGTTCCAAAATCAAAACTTCCAAGGGTTGGGGTTCGTCTTAATGCTCAGTCTGATGTTGTATTAACACTCAGCGAACATTCAATCTGTCTTCTCCATGCTAGTACTGAAAGTGAAGGTGTTTGTTTGTTGTTACTTTTTTGTCTTATCTATACTTCTCTTACTGTTCTCATCTCCGTATTATTTTCTATGTTCATCTGACTTGATTTTTATTCTAAATTTTAAAAATGGATTTCACCAAGCACCCCATTGAGAGACACTTCATGTCTAACGATAACGATGAAGGGCTAGAACCTATGGCCACTGAAATAATTGACAACTCTGCGACCATTGTGTCGCCAGAAAATGTTTTTGAGGCTAACTCGCAGTTAATAACCACCGATGCTACAGGTAAGGAAGGTGGGGAGGTCGATGCTCGTAAGGTAAATGATACCTCTCATAAAAGAAGGAATAGGATCGAACAGGTGGATCCTCGAACACATTGGAACCTCCCAATAAGAGAGAGCGTGTCAGCAATTCTCATCCCACAACTCTATCACTAAGTCATGGAATGATGGTGGAGGGTACTATTCCTACTACCTTGTCTAAGTTGTCTCTCCATGTGACAATGACCGTGGTATTTTTTTTGCTGATCATATTGGGGTTTAATTTGATGTTCTTCTTTTCGGATAGCTAATTGTAACATTTGATTTCGTGTTTTTGAAAATATGGTTGGTGAGAGTCTTCAGCTTCTTAGTGAACTGGTCACCGAATTCACTAAGGGTAATGGTTCACTTTTGGAGAAATTGCAGACCAGTAAAGTGAAGATTGCTGCTTTGGATTTTCTCCCTCAAGGTTACTGAAAAGCGAGCTTGTTCTGCCAAGAAGCATACTTTGGTTGCTGAAAAGGAAGTTGATAGGATGCATTTGGAAAGGGAAGAGATGCGGACTAATGGTCCTGCTTCACCTGGGTACCCTCAGGTTCTTATCGATCATCTTGTTAAGACAAAATCTTTCTACTACTTCTTTGAAGAAATCTCCTCGTCTGCTTGCAATGTTGGTTACTGCGAGGCGTTAGATGAACTGAGAAAACCGAACCTTACCGTGAAGACTCAGAACCTGCCCAAACTGACCAAGCCCGAGAGGGTGTTGGAGGAAGAGAAGGTTAAACTTAATCAGGGATTCATTAGCCACATTTTTTATAGTAGACATCCTTATACTTTGCTATCACACCTCGCTAGCCTTCCCTGTTTGTCTTCTGTGGTAGAGCTTAAAGAGTGTACGGTTGATTATTTTGAAGATTTTCCATTTGGTTCTCGCACCTTTGAGCCTCTTGCATCTGAGCCTCTAGTTAATCTTGATGTTGATGCAAACATAGAGGCTAAGACTGAAATTAAGAGCTCTAATCATTGTGCGAGCAAGGAGGGTTCTGCTATCATTTTTCAGCCTTCGATCACCTCCCCTACTCACGTTAGTTAATCTTAGTACTATGAATTCTAGGGCTTTATTTGTAATTTTTGAAAATATTCTGAGGTATGCTTGTACTATTCATAATATTATGAGTATTAACACTTGGATGTCTTTCTAATTTTGTAACTTCTCATTACCTTTATATGCAGGGTTTTGATATTTTGGTTGATCAGAAATTTTTGAAAAGTCTTGACTACTTAGCACTTAATGTTCATTTTCGTCATCATTCTAGGTTTTTCTCTCCTCCTTCACCATGTCCTATTAAGTTGATCAAAGCTACCTTGTCTTTGTCTAGGGACTATATTGAGCTTATTTTCGCTGATCGCTTCACTATTTTGGAATCTTCTCCACTGTATATTAAGTGGCAAACTTCTACCTCTTCTTCTTCTCCTCCTACCTCAGCATATCCTTGTAGCCGGTTTATGCCTGGGGGTTACAACATTGAGTCACTTGATAAGTATATAGTTCGTAGCTTGGTATATCTCAAATCTATAGGTGTATACATGCGTTCACTCCATCTTCCTCCTCATGCTTATGAATGGCCAACCTGTTTCGGCATTCACTTGAAGTATATGTTGCTTTGTATTCACGATCTTGAAGTTGGATAAACGAAAATATTGAAGGATACTCAATATTCTGTTTGCAAAATTAAGGAGTTATGTGCTAACAGAACAATCTTATTCTGTGTCAATAGTTGAGCATGGTCAGAATGCTCGTCAGCAAGAGGAGGCTAAGAATTTTACTTTGAGTGGGGCTAGGAAAGCTCATCAAAAGACCCTGATCATTGATGAATAGTGTTCTCATATTGAGGATCTATTGGAGCTACTAAAGAAAAAATAGGGTGAGTGTGATCATTTCTCTTCTTCTGCACCCGGGTGGCAAAGTAAATTTGACGAACAGTTTTCCATAAACACTCAGCTTCGCAGTGAAAATGAAGAGCTTCATGCTGAGTGTAATCATCTCGAATCTGGTGTGCATCAGCTTGAACAAGCTTGTGTTTAGTACAAGGATAAACTGCAAGACCTTCCATCATCATCTCGTTGGTCTACTGGTCATGGGGACTTATCAATAGTTATCGGCGAGCAGAGGATTAACCTGTCTGAAGTTGTTAGGTCTCACATTCGGTAATTGGATAACGAAGTGAGAAATTTGATGGCTACGAATAAGGATTATCAAGATATTGTTGACGTTATGAGCGTTCAGCTTGATCGTGAGGAATTTGGCCCTATAACTGATTTTAAGGCGTACTATGCCAAGCATCTTGATCATATGAAATGAGGAGGCTTTACCCGGAATTCTGCATGAAATGGATTTATGACAAAATGTTAGAAGATGAGCACGAGGCTAAACTATCTCGCCGTGCATCTGAGTAGTCTCATCACGAAGCAGAGGCATCTCGTCGCCGCGGTTCTTCACCCTCTGGATCCTCTCGCGCATCTAGGCATCGATAGTTTGTTTTTCTGATTGTTTGTAGTACTTTTTCCTAGCTCATATATTTTAATTTGGTTTCTTCGCTTTCTCCAAACATAGTTTTGTGCTTTTGTATTTCCTTATGTTTGTTCGTATATGCATTTGTCCCTTTCGTGCTATATTTTTTGAGCCTATATATTTTTACTGCTGATATCACCGGCATGGTTGCCTATTTTGCAAGTTCTATAACTTGAAAATTAAGGACCTTTATCATGTGAACTTGCAAGATCTATTGCTTGTTTATGTCGCGCTTGTGGCCATATCTTCCTTTTCACAAGATCTGTAGCTTGTGAGTCAGGTTTGCGAAATTCCAAGATCTATAGCTTGGAAATCTGGGAATTTATATCGTGCAAATTTCAAGGTCTATTTCTTGCTTACTTCACCATTTTGTAGGAAAATATTCCTTTATGCAATGTCTATAGCTAGGACAGGTTGGATCACGACATTGTAAGATCCAAAGCTTGCAATATCAAAAAGTTGCAATTTGTGTGTTCGCTCTTGGACGAACTCGATTATTTGTGATGTGCCATGATTGGATATTATTTACAGAATGTAAGTAAATCACATGAAAAGTATGTTTCCCCCAAAGATGCACTTTTATAATTAATATGTACGGCTGTGATAATATCGTTCTTCAAACGAAACAAAGATGTGAACAACACCAATGATCATCTCATGGCTTCAATACATTTGAGTTTTTCCTACCCTTCCTCTTAGATGTTAAATATAAAAAAATTCTAAGGTTAACCACATGCCAAGTGTTAAGGACGCTACTGCCATCTAATCTTTCTAGCTCGTAGCAGTTGGAACGTTGTGTTTTTGCTATCTTGTACGGGCCTTCCCACTTTGGGCTTAGCTTTCCTTTTTCTTCCGTTAGGTAGCTTCATTCTTTCGCAGTACAAATTCACCAATTTGGAACTGCATCTCCTTGACCTTCTGATTGTATGCTAGACCCTCTTCTACTTATACTTTGCATCTGTAATCATTGTTCACTGCCTCTTCTCTTCGAGCTTATCTAGGTCCAATCTCATAATTTCGGGATTATCATCCTCCTTGTATACTTGTACTCGAAAGCTCGAGTTTCCTATTTCAACTGGTATTACTGCCTCATGTCCATAGACTAGGCTATATAGTATTTCTCCGGTTGGTTGTCGAACAGTTGTTATATATGACCACAAGGTATTGGGTATTTCGTCAACCCAACCAGTTCGCTTCCCTTCCAATATTTTTTGTATATCCTGAACTATAGTCATGTTGGTAACTTCCACTTGTCCATTGGCTTGTGGGTGAGCTGAAGAGGTGAACTTCTGTGTAATCCCTAACTTTGAGCACCGGTGAAGACTCCACTAGTGAATTGTGTGCCATTGCTAGTGACAATAGTTTGTGGCACTCCAAAGCGACAAACTATGTTTTGCTAGACGAACTTCCATGTTACTTATGTTGTTACTCTTCCCAGAGGCTTTGCTTCCACCCATTTAGTAAAGTAGTCGGTCGCGACTATTAAGAATTTTGTATTGCCAGTACCCTTTGGAAAAGGTCCTACCAGATCAATTCCCCATTTATTGAATGCCCAAGCTCCATATACTCTTGTTAAGCCAGCCTGAGTTTTATGCAATATTGGGGCATTAATCAGGCAATGTTTACACTTAAGAACGAAATTACATGCATCGTTGAACATAGTTGGCGAATAATATCCTTCCCGAATTATCTTCTTTGTAATAGTTCGAGACCCTTGATGCATTCCACATAACCTTTTGTGTACTACTTTCACGATCCCTTCTACCTGTAGTGGACCCACACACTTTATCCATGGAGATAGGAAACCTTTTTTGTACAGAACTCCTCCTTCATAAACGTAATTTTGGGATCATAGTTCCAACTTTATAGCATGCACCTCATCTATTGGAAACTTCCCCCTTGCAAAATAGTCTATCAGCAGCAGCATCTAGTTTGCTTCTTCCGTTTGAATCGTTGAAACGGTTGTTATCCTGTGTTTCCAACTGGAATGACTTCTACTTTTACATCCTTGTGTCCGACCAATGAATCAAACCTAAATTTTGCTAGCTTGCTCAATGCATCTGCCTTTGTATTTTTGCTTCTTGGCACATGTTGCATATCAAAGTATTCGAGTTGAGCGATAAGCTAAAGAGCTCTCCTTAAATACTTTATCAGCTGTTCTTCCCTCACTTTGTAGTCTCCTCTAACCTACTGTAATACTATATGTGAGTTGCTAAAGCTCCGTACACTTTTGACCATCATTCTTATTGCAAGGTCTAAGCCACGTATTAATGCTTCATACTCTACTTCGTTGTTGGTGAGTGGAAAATCAACACGAAGTGAATATCTATGTTCTCCTCCTTCTGGGTTGACTAAAAGTTATCTTGCTCCGCATTCGTTCTTTCTAGATGCTCCATCCATAAACAGTTTCCATGCGACATCCACTCACTTGGACTTATCTTCGTTGATTCTGAAGTTATGTTGGTCTTTCGCGTCTTGTGAGTCTTTGCTCGTTGTCTTTGCGATGAAGTCTGCTAAGTCCTGTGCTTTGATTATCGTTTGTGGTTGGAACTGGATTTCATATTGCCCTAACTCGAGAGCCCACTTGGTCATTCTACCAAATGCTTCAGGTTTGCTGAGGATATCTTTAACTGGGTGATCAGTGTAGACAACTATCTCGTGACTGTGGAAATAGGTTCACAACCTTCTTGTTGAGTACACTAAAGCTAGAATTAACCTCTCAATCGGCATGTACACTCTTTCTCTTTCTCTACCTTCTGCAGTATTCTACTGATGTAGTATCCTGGTATCTGTTTTTTGCCCTCTCGTCATACTAGAACCGAGCTGACTGTGTTCTTTGAAACCGCCAAGTACAATTTTAAGATTTCTCCTGAGATTGGTGAATTCAATGTGGGCAATGCCTGGAGTTGTTCTTTCAAAGAATCGCATGTTTTTTTTACTTTCTTAGTTCCAGCTAAATTTCTTCACTTTCTTCAGGACTTCGAAGAGTGGAAAGTGTTTCTCACTTGCCTTTGAAATGATTCTACTGAGTGCTACCAGTGATCCAATTAATATTTTTACTTCCTTGAATGTTCGTGGTCAAGGAAGATCAATTATAGCTTGTATTTTCTCAGGATTTGCCCCGATTCCCCTAGAAGATACTTTATATCCTAAGAACTCTCATGTGCCAATTCCAATTATGCATTCCTTAGGATTAAGTTTCATGCCAATCTCACTCAGTGTGTCTAAATGTCTCTTTCAAGTCCTCTGCGAAGATGCATATCTCCTTACTCTTAACAACCATATCATCAACATATGTTTCCACATTTCACCCTGTCTTATTGTGAAATGTGCAGTCAATCACTCTCTGATATGTTGCTCCTGCATTTTTTAGTCCAGACGACATTTTCACATAACAAAATATTCTAAAGCTTGTTATGAACGAAGTCTTCTCCGCATCTTCCGGATTCATCAGGATTTGGTGATATCCGTTATATGCATCTAGAAAGGCTAGGAATTTGTACCATTTTATATCTTCGACTAGCTGATCGATCTTAGGAAAAGGATAATAATCCTTTAGGTATGCCTAATTTAGATCAGTGAAGTCTATGCACATTCTCCATCCTGCGTCCACTTTTTTCACCATTACTGGGTTTGATAACCACATTGGATATGTTACCTCCTTCAGTATACCAGCTTGAAGCAAAGTTGCAACTTCTTCTTCGATTGCTTTCTGCCTATCACTAGCAAAACTTCGTTGCTTCTGCTTGACTGACTCAACTGAATCACCAATGTTTAGGGAATGGGTAGCGATTTCTGGGTTAACTCCTCCCATGTTCTGTACATTTCATGCGAATGTGTCCTTATGACTTCGCATGATTTTTATTACCTCTTGTTTCTCCATATCGGGGAGATGATTTCCAATTTTGACACACTTGGAAGTGTCTTCGCTATCTAGGGTGACGACTTCCATTTCTTCTCCCAGATCTACTGTTAACTTTCCCTTCTTGAATAAGCTGCTATCCGAGATAGAGCTAACCATCTTAGTATGCTCCAAAATTTTCCTTGTTTTCATCACAATGGCCATACACTGCCTCGTTGTTTGTTGGTTTTCATTTTTTGTTACGATTTCGGTTGGAGTTGGGAACTTCATCACTAAATGATATGGAGACCATATTGCCTTCATTGTGTTCATCCAGGGTCTTCTAATGATGACATTAAATGGACTTGTCACATCCATGACCAAAAAACACACATGATGGTGCAATGTTATCGCTCACGCCATTGGTGATAGGTAATTGTATGTTGTCTAATTGTGTCTCTGCTCGCTCCTTAAATCCTACTAGTGAGGATGTGGAATTTTTTAGATTTTTCCGCTTGAATCCTAGCTTATCAAAGCACTCCACAAACAGAATTTTGACCGCACTTCCATCACCCACAAACACTCTATGAACTGTTGCATTTCCAATTTCAGCGATGATGACCATTGGATCATTATGTGGAGAAGCGTATGGGACTGCATCCTCTTCGCTAAATGTGATTACTTTATTTGGACGAACCTTTTTATCGATAGGCTCTTGTGGTGGCGAATATCTGGCCTTGGCTTTCCAAGAATTATTGGATAGCAATTCAATTGACCCATGTATAGATAGGATCACTCCTTTTGGAGCCTTAGTCGCTGTATCTTCATGATAATCAACCGTTGCAGTCATCTTATGGATTTTGCTCTGTGTGTTCGTTGTGCCTTGGTTTTTTGTCACGAAGCTCCCTGCCTTGTTCGCTTCGTTGTACCAGCTTCCTCCCTCTTCTTTCTTATATTGGCTCAAATAGACGTTCCTCAGGTTTTCCTCTATATGTTTTCTCATATCTCTACAATACTCTACATCGGGGTCATGATCTTTATGGAAATCACAGTAGTAGTCCTTGGATCTTTTATGAGGGGGTGTTATCATTGGTGCCGATTTTCGGAACGGTTCCCTATTCGCTTGCCATATTTCCTTCCTTGATTTCATCAGGGGTGTCTCCTTAAATGATGTGCTCTGCATTCCCAATTTTTTCCCTTGAAAGGTATATTTCCTTTCCATTTCTTTATAAACCCCCTCTGTAACACCCCAGAACTCCGACCAACTTGCTAAACACAAGTGCAAGGTCGGGCCTGAGCGTGCTACTAAGAATCCAGCTAATTGGATTGCTTACATGCAGTAATGAGCAATACAGATTATGCGGGAGCAGTTTTAGAATTCAAAACCTAATTTACTATTACAATGAAAGTCTTATAATAAGTATTTTACATAGTTTAACAATAAAAATTTTAAACTGGTTTCTAGCTTCTAAAGCTTAACCAGGATCTTATCCCCAAATGAAGTAAAGGCTTCGCACAGGAGCTCTCACTCTATCTTCTCGGCTACACCTGTTAGGGTTGTTTAAACTAGGGTAAGTTTCTTGCTTAGTGAGGTTCCATCGACAGTATTTACCAAGTGAAGTTTTAGTGATCACATAAAACAAATAGCCACATAAATCCTATCACATAGTAAAAGGATACAGGGGGTTAATGCCAAATCGCAGTCAGGTGCCTAGATGGCAACTCTGACTAACATACATGGAAATAACTTTTCATTGGTGCCTGAAAGCTATCAGATCCAGGAATCCATTCTCGTCAACCACTCTCAATATGTTCAGTTACGAGCTCGTATCAGTACCAAATGGTTATGTTAGCATACCAGAAACTTCGCGGGTAGTCGTTCTAGTAGTACGGTCCGGTCTATAAATACAGACAAGTAATCGAGTAGCATGTAATCCAAGTTTGACACGGAAAAATAAATTACAAGCCGGTTATCCACATAAAACATTGGGGCAATTAATTCACTTAGTTTCACAATAATTAATAATAGTGTAATAAAGTACACACTGTGCTTAATTAGTATGAAACCAAATAATAGGTATGAATAGAACCTAATATTATTGAGCATTTCATATAACATGTAAAACTCCAAACTAACATGTTTAAATTTAACAGGCATAAAATAACATTTAATAATAATTTTAATTCAATTTGTGATAGGGCGATAAAAACCCACATTGACGGAAGATAGTCTTGTTTGTAATTTCCACAACTCCATCATTCCTATCCGTCTGCTAATTTTCCATATATATTTATTTGCACGGGGGTGATTTCTTTGGAACGAATTCTGAAGAGACCAATGTTACCCATCTATTTATATTACTCGGCAGGCAGAAGGCTTACCTTCTTATAGCTCTTAATTGCATCGGGAGAACCACATGTCCATTCTTACAAAATTAAAGGCATAATCAGCCTTGGGAATTTTGTATCATTGGGACACTTTGGATTTTTACAGGAACTGCAACATCTACAAAGTGGAGACATCTCTTCTGACCTTACCATTGTTGATTTTATAAACAATAAGACTCTTTATCTGCCTCTTATAGCCAATTACCCTTCTAACATTCTCTCCTTTTTGCAGGAAACTATCCTAACTGAAGATAGGAAAGACAGAATGGTTTGGAAACCTTCATACAAGGGAGATTTCACCTTCAAATCTGCTTTCTTGGTCATCTCAAGAAAGCGAAGCCCATTGAGAATACTAAGATATATCTGGCATGAAAAAATCCCCAGGAAAGTATCCTTCTTCCTTTGGAAATTAGCCAACTCAATTCAGCCCTTTGATGACATCATTTGTTACTCAAATATTAGTCTGGCTTCAAAGTTTCCAATGTGCTCTAACTGTGATTCAATGTCACATTTCTTTAACTCTTGTGACATTGCACTTTTAGTTTGGAACCATTTTGAAACTTTAATTGCCTTCAGAACACCTCTCTTTCCTACCATATTTGATAGGTTATCCTACTACTGGACTACAACATGTGAATCTAAAATGCATGAAAACATTCTGACTTTGATTCCAGCTTTTATATGTTGGCACTTGTGGAAATGCAGAAACAAATTACTTTATCAGAATAAGATCCCACATGTGATGACTATAATTGATGAAATCAGAAAAGACTTGTTTCAAACCTTCTATGCTAAACCAGATTTCACCTCTAAACTGGAAGATAAGATCTGGTTTTACCTGGGATTTACTCCTTCTCTAAAAGCAAACAAACGGCCTAGGATTAGAGTGGTTGCATGGGAAATGCCTACTGTGGATTTTAAGGTTAA
>JAULKM010013983.1:0-14610 GCA_032355605.1 Rubia tinctorum
TTCACAAAAAGTAGTTAAAGTAGTGAATAGGTAGTGGATTCAAGGATAGATAATAGGTTCGGAAGCGGAAATCTATTGCCTCCAAGGATTTGTTATTTGTAGTTTTTATATCTTTTTCTTAGTTTGTAGCATGATTAGCATCGTTACTTGACTTTTCTAGTTATCTTGTCTTTACTTTCATAACTTAGAAAAACCAACACAAAACCCCTCTCTTTATATGCTTTTATATGTATGTACATGTCTATATATAGGCCTATATGCACCCTTGTATGTGTAAACGCTTGGGAATATTCCTCTTCTCTGTGGACGACCCCGACTTGCCACTATCTACTTAATTGTATTTAGTAAGAAAAAAAGCTTATAAATTGTATCTTTGAGAGGTACGGCGACGACCTCCCACCTAAGATTCAAAACTCCGCACCCGAACATAAGGACAAATGTTTGATGTGGACATTATGCATATTGTGATCATTTTTATTAGTATTCCATTACTACCCTTATGATGGGTGTTATGAGAACGATAATTTCTACCACATAGAATCACACGGAATTATATATTCTATCTTTTTAAAAAAAAACATAAACAGATAGTAAAATTTCGTCCATCAAATTCTGAAAATCGGTAATACGTGGACTAAAGTAAATTGTAGATGATTACTTATAAGTATACGAAGGTTAATAGAAAGTACACGTAGAAGTTTCCATGGGACCAATCCAGCTCCTTTATCACTCTCGGGGGTTATAAGTTAGACTAGGGATGACGAATATCCCTACCGGCTTGATCAATATCGACTTTTGCACGACAATTATACTTTTTTACTTTTTGCACCTAGGTCTCTCCAAGAAAGTGGGAGAAGTTGGAATGCAAAATTGGTGATACGCCTATGTAATTCACATTGTCAAACCCATGTTTCTTCGATTTCACCACCAACGGGTCAGTGGAGGACCCAAAATCTTCACAATGAGTATTTGACAATATTTTTCTTAAATTATGCTATGGCTCAAACTTCCTTCAATGTACCCTACGATTTAAAACTCAGCACCCGAACATAAGGGCAAATGTTTGATGAGGAGATTATGTGTACTATGAGGGATGCATGATAAAGTAGTGTGTGATCATTTTAATTAGTATTCCATTAATACCCTTAAGATGAGCGTTATGAGAACGATAATTTCCACCACATAGAATCATACAGAATTACCATTCTATCTTTTTTTGAAATAAAAAGATGATAAATTTTTGTCATAAATTTCTAAAAATTGCTAGTACATGGCCTAGATTAAATTGTAGATGATTACTTATAAGTATAAAAAAGTCAATCGGAAGAACAAGTGGAAGTCTCTGTGGTACCAAGTGAGCTTCTTTATCATTCCCAGAGATTATAAGTTTGATTGGGAATGAAAAATGTCTCTTTCTGTTTGATCGGAATCGATATTGCCGCAACAGGTGAACTCTTTATCTTTTGCACCTAGGTCCCTCCCAGAAAGTGAGAGAAGTCGGAATGAAAATTAGAGATACATCTATGTGATTCACATTTTCACGACCAAGTTTCTCGGATTTGGGCATCAACGGTTCCATGGAAGGGCAAAAAATCTTCACAGTGAGTATTTGACAACACTTTTCGAAAATACGCTATTGCCCATACACGTGACATCGCACGCACTTCAATATAAACGAAATGGAACCAAACTTATACCGACGTCGGTTACCCATAAAATTATAGCAGGAACTAAAAATTTAAACTGGAAATTTGAGCTAAAATTTCCCCCAACCCTATATCTTCTCATTATTATTCAGTAATTATACCCATTTCACATCACCAAAACACTTGCACCAGAACATACTCACAAGATTATTTCCATTAACACCATTGCAACAATTCAAGTGTTCAATTAAATTTCTAATATCAAACATCCACAAGTACTAAAGAATGGAGCATTTCCAGATAGAAATTAATTGAGGTTGCTTCCATCAATTCAATGTTCATTTTGCAATTTTATTAGTGATTTTGTTATTGTTATATTTTTTATGGAACAAAGATTGAATATTTTTATGAAGTATGATGATTATGTTACATGTTATCTAGTGTATAGTGTTTGTGTTGTCAAAATAATTCCATGTTTATAAGTAGTGAGAAAAAAAGCATAGATTAGGCCTAATTATGGACGATAATTATATTTTGTAAGAACACCATCTGAGTGTGCGAAGTCAGTCTCAATTCATCGGCTCTTGCGATATGTTACCGAAAAACGACTGACATCGCACATTTCTAACAAATGTTGCATAGTTTCTTGCTTGTTTTGCATGTTATCTACTGGCTAGTGTATATTTTGGCTAAATAATGTCATGTACAAATGATGAGAAGTATTGGTCATATATTATGGTTCATTCTAAGAAAAAATGCGGCTTTTGCTTCAAAATACTATGAATGTGCAACGTCGGTTCGCACATTACCATGTGCGACCGCAATGTCCAGAATGACCAATGTCGCACCTATGCAGATGAGTTATGTTTTTCCTGTTGAGAATAATGTCATCTACATATGATTATATTGTGTGTATTTCATTTGAAGACTGCCCATTTCTAACAAAAAAATTGTTTTATGTGGATTGGTTGTAATAGGATAAAGAAAGTTATTGATGGACTTTCAGCATGTAGATGAATGGAATTTTCATTTGGAAGACGATCCGTCCCTTGATATTGAATGAATGAATTACACATTCCAAACTCTGAAAGAGTAATTTGGCCCTTCAATAACCGGGGCTGAATCATCTTCTGGACTCGAAAAATACTCTATATTTAAGAAAAAATCCAAATCGACTTAAACCCCCATTTCACAAAAATTCAAAATCATCCCACACCATTCCGACCTCAGGATACAATTGGCTCTTCCCACTCTCATACGTAATAAGCGGTGATTGTCAAATGGAAAGAGAAGGTTCATCTAGCATCCCCCACTCTAGATCCACGGCCATTAATCCCGAGTATGATAATGTGAAATTTGTTTCTATTAGCGCTCAAAATAGGTATGAACTTTTATGTTCCAAAGGGAAGTTACTTGATTGTTATGTGGTTGACTTTAATGAGGCTTTGCAATAAGGATTAGCCAATCCCTTAAAAAAGTTTAGGGACCAACATGTGGGGAGGTTGCTCTCTTACAACGAAGCGTCCTATTTTGATTTAATATGTCAATTCTTTAGTAATTTGCACGAGGTTGATAATGAGGCCTACTCCACTAAGAGAGGGGGGATTGACAATGTAATTGATCAATGGACTTTGAAGGAACCCCTAGAGTGCCCGTATAGGAACCCGGAGAGCGTTTACCCAGAAGACTTAGAGGGTATGTTGGATGATTTTTATTAGAGGGGAAAATGACCACTTCTTGTTGATTACTAATATGTAGACCCTATAAAATGTAGTGTGAGCTATTTCCAATGGAATGCAGCCGATTTGGGTAAGATGGAGACTTTTTTATCTTTCACATTTGACAATCGATCAGTGTATAATCTATGAAATAATTTCTAGGTGTTTAGTACCGACCTCCGGCCACATCACCGAGTCCAACTATACTACGTTGATGATGTTCTATTTCATAATGAAGGGTAGGAAGATCAACCCTAGGGCGGTGATATTTAGGCATATGATTTGGGTTGCCACCTCGATGAGGGTGGTGAGGAGCCTCCCAATGGGAGTTTGATCACCCTAATATTGAGAAAGATCGAGGGGTTGTAAATTTCTGGTGAAGAGAAGCCCCAAAGTTTTTTGACAAAATTACTTGAAAATAAGAAATAGATTTTGGTTAATCAAAAATGGTATTATAAGACCCAAGACGGTGAGGAGACGGGCAAGAGACCTAGAGTTGATGAAGGTTAGTGAAATTCATTTATTTCTTTTTTTTTATATTGTCATACATATCAATTTGTATATGTTTAACTATTGTAGATTCAGAGAAGGCCTACTTCAAAGGTGTAAGAGATTGCTATAAGTGGGTTCACAAGGAGTTCGCCTCGATGAAGACGATGATTTTAAAGATGGAGAAAAGACAAAGAGCCTACAAACGCCATCTCGCATCAACGCACCGACCGCGTTGAAGTTAGGGTTCGCGACTCTAATGTCATCCATGTGAATCTCTATATATGGGACAACATATTCATGATTGTGAATGACATAAAGATGGAAATTACATAAGTCTTCCGCGCTAGGGTTGGAAAGTTTCCCCTTCTTAAGCCCATGACCTTCCAACTGTTCCTCTTGTCTATGATTTGAAACCCCAACTGAATTAACCTCCTTAATGTAATTGGTACAAAACTTGATAACCTCCTGTGCCACATACCTTTATACGATACTTGCATCAGGCCTATACCGATTCTTAACAAAATGCTTGAATATTTTCATGTACCTTTCAAAAGGTTACATCCACCTTAGAAATACAGGACCAAAAAGATTTATTTCAAGCACAAGATGGACACAATGGTGGACCATAATGTCAAAGAATAAGGGTGGAAAATACATTTCCAACCGGCACAAAACTTCCACAATCATTAACTGCAAACGGTCCAACTTTGACACACTAATATTTTTGCTACCAATAGACTTGAAAAACAAACAAAGCTTCATAATGCACAGTCTTACATAGGATGGAAATGACTATCGAATCGCAATGACATTCAATTCCGGTATTAGATTGTGACAATCATGAGACTTAAATCCAACCAACTTCAACTCCTCATCTAACACACAAGTACTGATGTTGGAAGAATACGCGTCAGGGATCTTAACACTACTAAAAGTCTCACAGAAATATTTCTTCTCCGATTGAGACATAGAATAGCAAGCAGTGGGCAAATAACAATTTTCACCGGAACTCACTAGGCCTAAATTTTTCTTAATACCCATTTCAACCAAATCTAACCGAGCCTTAAACCTGTTCTTTGTTTTCCCAGGGTATTCAACAATGTTTGGACAAAAGAATCACACACATTCTTCTCAATGTGCATAACATCGAGACAATGTCTAACATCCAAATGCACCCAATAAGTCAATCTAAAGAAAATGGAGCATTTCTTCCAACTCTCATCCATGGGCACTCTACGTTTCTTCTTCCCAAAGTTATTGGGAAAATTCTTCATTGTTTCAAATATCTTTATGTTGCTTCTCTAGCCTCTAATACCCCATTGAACCATTTTTTTGCCAATCGCCATTGATAGTCCACCGGAAGAAACTGACGATGACCTTGATATACAGTTTTACAACCAAGCTTCAATTGGTGATAATCAGTGTCCTTACGCACGGGGCAAGCAAAGTGGTCTTTCACTGAGTAGCTAGACAACTTACCATATGCAGGAAAATCATTAATATTGCAAAATAACATTGCTTTCAATGTAAAGTATTCTTCAACACTCCCGTCATATGTTTGAACAACCTTCTTAAATAGAGTAAAAAATCCTCAACAAGAGGAGCAAGATACACATCTATGTCATTACCGGGTTGGTTAGGACCAAAATTATCACAGATAATAACACACACTTACTTTTCATTGTCAACCACGATAGAAGATTGTAGATAATCAACATAACATGCCAAGAACTATGTGTACTACTCATGTTAACAAATGGATTCATTCCATCGGTATATAGCCCGAACCTCAAATGTCATGTTTTTTTTTCAAACTCAAGGTAAAGAGCATTGATTTTTTTCCATTGCTCACCATCTGATGTATGTCTAATCACATCATCCACCGGTCGATCCCTCTCTGTGTGCCATTGCAGCAATTTTGTATCTTCCTTACACAAATAATTTCTACAATCGGGGAACAATTGGGAGATACCACATCACTTTTGCCGGTGTTTTTTCTTTATTTTAGTTACAATATCCGCTCCTGCCGCAGTTGCACCCCTCTTCAATTTGTACTGAAACTCACCACATACCCGACATGTTTTTAGATTTTCATCTTCTTTCCCCCGGTGCAACATACAATCATTCGAGAAAGCATGTATTTTTTCAATCCCAATCCCATCGTGCAAGAATTTTTTTTGCAGCATACAACCTATCTGCCATCATGTTGCCTTTTGGGGAGCAATTCTAGATTTTCAGTCATCGACTTATCGGTCCACCCAATTTTGGCCTTAAAATTCATTATTCTTAAAGTTTCTGTAAATTCCAAATTTATTTAATTGGCAATTTAAGGAAATTATGGAAATATGGAATAGTTTATGTTGAAACATCATAGAAGGAAATTTCGGTGGAATAAGGAATGAGAGAAGTAATATTTTGTCCAAATAGTTTTGATTGGAGAATATATCAATTCCTATAGTTATGAGATTGGATTAGATTTATGGAATTGAAATATTCGGCTATGGAAAAATATGGACGATATATTCTAATTACTTATTTAAAGGGATTATATTTAGTAATTCCTATCTCCAAGAGATTTGATTAAAATCAGAATTTGAAATGGAGAAGGAAGTATACACGCACAAAACTTCAGAATTTCTATGTTGGAACATACGGAAAGCTAAGGTTTTGATTGATGATAGAATATTGTGTGATATGGGTTTATGGAAATATGGAGATTATGCAATATTGATTCAGACGTGTATGAATCATAATGGATTCATGGAAAATCTCTATTATTGTGGAATTTGATTTATGGGATATTTAAGATAAGGAAAATCCCTTTATTTATGGGATTTGGATATGCTTCAGTAGCAGATATGGAATTGGAATATTATGGGGATAACTATGGAGTGTTCCGATCTGCTCATGGACTATAAATAAAGGACATCATTGGCTGCATTACTTGAAATTTTAATTGTCAAAATATGCACTCAGATTTCATATCTTTGAGAGTACTGTGAGAGCCAACATACATATGTTCCAACATACCGTGACCTGATAATCAAGTTCAGAATCGAATATCTTAATTTCTCGGGAGGAGGAGATCTAGCATCTACAAGTTTCGAGGTCAGAGGGAGTCTGATCAAGGCGGATCGGTAGCAAGGGGAGCTTGCAAAATCCACACGTTTAAATTAAAAAAGATAAGTATAGTTGTATGTCGTACTTTGTACTGTATATTTCTGATTAGTGGATTTATTCCAAACTGGGTCAGGTCCCGCAGACGTAGGTGGATTTCACCGAACTGCGTAACCAAGTTGTGTGTGCTCTTGTGTTACTGGTTAGATAGGTTATGTTGGAACACAACCTTAGTAAATAAGCTAAATAGGTAAAACCAAATTTTTAATTAGTATTAGAGCTTGGTCACTTTTTTTACCTTGGTTGGGTCAAGGAAAGTGTGATCCGGTTTTACCATGGCGACAAAGGAATGAGCTTCTGTGTCCTGATCACCTCTGCTGGAAGGAACGAATAACAACTACTGGAAGGCTCGCATGAGAGTGTTCATAAATTCACTGGATGAACTAGCTTGGCACTATTTTAAACCGAATGGAAATCTCCAGTTGTTGAAAGTTCTAAAGAAGGAAAATCGAGTTCTAAAGAGCCAATAGTGAAGCCTAAAGAGTAGTTGACTCCAGATGAAAAAAAGGGTGGATTGGCGAACTCCAGAGCATTAAATGTCATATTTACTGCAGTAGATAAAAATTAGTTCAAACTCATATCTACGTGTCATCAGGTAAAGAGAGCATGAGATATCCTACAAATGGTGCATGAGGGAACAAGTCATGTGCGTGAATCAAAACTACAAATGTTGGCCAAAAAGTTTGAAAAATTAAAGATGAGGGAGGATAATACTATTGATGTGTTCAATGGAGAGCTAAGAGACATCTCAAATATGACGTATCAACTTGGAAAAACTTACAAGGAGTCCAAACTAGTGAAAAATATTTTGAGATCTCTCTCTCTCATCGATTTTCTATGAAAGTTGTGGCAATAGAAGAAAGAGATGTGGCAACCATGACTCTAGATGAATTAATGGGATCACTGCAGACTTATGAAATGACGTTGAAACATCCAACGAAGGAGTTGAAATTCAAAACTTTATCTTCAAGAAACAATCATGAAGAGGATATTGATGATGTAAATGAAGAACTTTCTCTTACCAAAAAGAATCTATCAAGGATGTTGAAGAAAGTGATAAATAAGAATTATGAGGAAAGGTTTAATGGAAAATGATCACGGTTTCAAGACTATAGCAAAAACCGCGAGCCACGGATGGAGAAAATCAGTCAGCAATTATCAAGAATTCAAAATGGAGAATTAACACAGTCAAGAATAATTCAGTGTAGAGAATGCGAAAGTATGGACATATCAGGGTTGAATGTGCCAACACTCTGAAGAAGCAAGGAAATCATATGTTACCTCATGGAATGAAGATGAAGATGAGAAGAATTATGAAGAGGAATTGACCAGTAATTATATGGCTTTCGGAGCAAAACTTCAAGGAGGCTCAGAAGTTAGTACTGAATGTTCCAACATCGGACAGGAAAAAGTGGATCGATGTTCCAACATAGGTCAGGCAGCCAAAGCCCTATGTTCTAACACAGAGAAGGTAAGCGAATAATACTCCTCAAGCGATGACAAAGACATGAGTATGAATGATGAAGATGCATATGCTGCATATGAAAAGATGTAAGAAATGTGGGTGAAAGTTGTTGACGCAAAAAACTCTTGAAAAAGGAAAAAATCCCTTAGCTAAAGAAGAAAGAAAGATGGAATCTCTAGTGAAATGACTCCGAAGGGAAATTGAGTTGTTGGAATTAAATCCGAGTTCAAATACAAAGAGGGCTGAAATTGCTGAGACGACTATTAAAAGATTGAATTCGAGAAACGCAAAATTGGATGACATTCTCACCATGGGAAAGTACTTTGGAAATCGACAAGGTATAGGCTATGATAAGCCATCGAGCAGCACTGTAGATTTTAGATCAGAGGTTCAAGACATGAAGAGAAAAGTGATCAAAACCCGGCAACAAAAACCTCTTATTTGTAGCTACTGCACCTATCAATGCCATACAGAGGATCAATGTTTTAAACTCCTCAGAGACATCTTGAATGGACGATAACTGTCTACATGTTCCAACATAGATGATGTCCAACGATCAAAGATGGTTCGAAAAGTATGGGTTCCTAAACACACTAATACTTGCCTTTTTGCTCATACTTATCTTATTTCATACTCTGGAGATTCGTGGTGCTTTGATAGTGGATGTTCTCGACATATGACTGTATCGCAATAGTACTTAAGGAAGATCGAACCCTATGATGGTGGATTTGTTACCTTTGGTGATGGAAAGAAAAGCGGGGCAGTTGGAAAATGTGAGCTGTCTATAAAGAGATTTCCAACTTTTACAAGTGTTCTGTTGGTGGAAGATCTAAATGCTAATCTCCTAAGTATTAGCCAGCTATGTGATGAAAATATGACCATGGAATTCCATAAGAAGAAGTGTATAGTGAAATATGAAAACAACAAAGTGCTTACTGGTATTCAGTCATTAGACAAATAATACTTCTTGGAACAAGAAGTGAACTGCTTGAGTGATGAATATAATGAGCTTAAAATGTCAAAGAATGACCATGTATCAGGGACGTAATGGCGTTGAAATATCGGATAAGGTAAATCTTACGGTTGAAGCTGATGACTCTCATAACTTCAATAATGTTGGAACACTGTCCTTCCCAGAACTCTCCTATGTTCCAACATCAGTGCCGACTGAATCGGGCAGAAGAAGGATTTGATCGGTCCCTCAGATTAACTATAGGGAACATGCTGGTCAACAATGTTTTTTCTCTCTCATTGAACACAAGAATTACAAAGAAGCTTTACTTGATGAGTATTGGATTGCGGCAATGCAAAAAGAACTTGGGCGATTCGAATGCAATAATAATAAAGAAAGTTTCCAGGAAGTATATCATCAACTAAAGAAGGCTTTATATGGATAAAAAAAAGCACACAAGGAATGGTTTAAGAGACTCACTACCTTTCCTATTCAGAAAGGTTTTCATCAAGCAGGAGACGATCTAAGGTACTTTTGTTAGTTTTGTATTCAGTCTTGAGTATTTTTATTTGTGTAGATAAATTCAAAAAAACACAAAAAATGAAAAAGGAGAAAAAAAGAAAAAAAAATGGAGACGCGGTTGGACATGTTGGAAGTTGATGTTGAAGACATAATGGTGATTGATGTGATGGCTCGGAGAATTTATGTTTGGCAAGCTAGTATGGATGATTATGAAGTAGTCAAGTTTGATCATGAGATGCATATGATGGTCGAATATATCAGAGAGATGTCTCATCTTGGTATTTTAATTTAGAATGATAGGGAGTTAGAAAACAGTGATGTTGGTCATGTTCCAACACATAGTATGAAGACACTGGGAGAAGCTGTGGATATGGAAATTGATAAACCTGAATTGTTTGAGGCTGATTATATTTCAAACTGGCATGGAACACTAATCAAGATTATAATATTTGTAGAAGAGCTTCACATGTTCCAACACATGAGAAATAATAGCTTATAAAGAAGGTTGAAGAAGCTAATGACTCTCATGTTCCAACACAGCAGCAGGAACTGAAAACTAAGAGCAGCCATGTTCTAACACCGATACAGACTGGGGGTGTTGACTCTGAAGCAATGAAACGATCTCATGTTTCAACATTAGAGAAAGCAGGTGAAACTGAGAGCCGTTATGTTCCAACATCACGGATTGATGCTCCAACACAAGTTAAGAAGATTATTGAAGGCACTACTGATCAAGGGCAGCAAGAGAATAAGATTAAAGCAGAAGGAGAACATCATATGAGGGCAACTCCCTCAGTTAAGGATGTAGTCGGTTCTTTATTCTTTAATGCAAACTGCCATGAGAAGAAATTCAAGTGTGTGTCCATTAATGCGAAGTTGAAGATCTCTATTCATTCATATAGCAACTTTGAAGGAAGAAAAGACCAAATTAGTCACAGTTAGAGGCACAGATAGCTTCTCCTGAAGAGATTTGAAGATTCTGCTATGGCTATGTTCCAACATAGGCTAGATGTTTACTTCAGGGGAAGTTGCATTTTTTGGATATGTTTCTCTGATTTTCTGTGTCTACTACATTTGGCATGTTTATGGTCCCAAAGGGGGATATTTTGGGTTTCTTGGATGACTTTATTGGCTCCGTTGGGATGATATTCCAACATGCTTATTATTACTGTATGTTGAGGGAGTTCTGGAATTCAAGGGGAGATGTTATGTTCCAACATTTAGAATGGTTTTCAAAAAATTATATATGTATTTGCATAAGGTCTTGTAATGAAATGCCAAAAGGTGGTTGGGTCCACAAATGCAAAAGGGGGAGATTGTAGAGTCCAGATTATTTTAATTGACATTTTGTGAAAATTATGAAAATATGGAATAGTTTATGTTGAAACATCATAGAAGAAAATTTTGGTGGAATAAGGAATGAGAGAAGTAATATTTCGTCCAAATGGTTTTTGATTAGAGAATATATCAATTCCTATATTTATGAGATTGGATTAGATTTATGGAATTAAAATTTTCTGCTATGGAAAAAGATATGGACGATATATTCTAATTCCTTACTTCAAGGGATTATATTTTGTAATTCCTATCTCCAAGGGATTTGATTAAAATAAGAATTTGAAATGGAGAAGGAAGTATACAAGAACAAAACTTCAGAATTTCTATGTTGGAACATACGGAAAGCTGAGATTTGGATTGATGATAGAATATTACATGATATGGGTTTATGGAAATATGGAGGTTATGAAATATTGATTCAGACGTGTATGAAACATAATGGATTCATGAAAAATCCCTATAATTATGGAATTTTATTAATGAAATATTATGAGATATTTTAGATACGGAAAATCCCTTTATTTATAGGATTTGGATTTGCTTCAGAAGCATATATGGAATTGGAATAGCGTGGAGATAACTATGGAGAGTTCCGATTTTCTCATGGACTATAAATAGAGGACATCAACAGCTGCATTACTTGCGATTTTAATTGCCAAAATCTGCACTCAAATTTCATATCTTTCCGAGTGTACTGTGAGAGCCAACATACATATGTTCCAACATACCGTGACTTGCTGATCAAATTCAGAATCTTATAACTTAATTCCTCCGGAGGAGGAGATCGAGCGTCGAAGAGTTTCGATGTCAGAGGGAGTCTGATCAGGGCAGATCGGTAGCAAGGGGAGCTTGCAAAATCCACACGTTGTAATTAGAAAAGATAAGTATAGCTGTATGGTGTACTTTGTACTATATCTTTCTGATTAGTTGATTTATTCTGAATAGGGCTAGGCCCCGCAGACGTAGGTGGATTTCACTGAACTGTGTAACCAAGTTGTGTGTACTCTTGTGTTATTTTCCTTACATACTTGGTTAGATGGGTTATGTTGAAACACGGCCTTAAGAAATAAGCTAAATAGGTAAAACCAAATTTTTAGTTGCACTAAGTACCGAATGTTTTGAACCATTGTACAGTGGCGTCTCGTTGTCATCAAATAATGCTTGTAATGCCTCGGATTTACCGTTGAACTCTCTTGTAATATCCTTTACCATTTCGTCAAATTTCGCATTCTCATCTAATTCATCCCCCACATTCGTGTTACTTAAATCAATCGCCCGCGCCATTTCTCCAACCTCTCCAGGTTATACCAAGCGAGTGTAGGAAGTTTGAAACCCCCTCATTATGAGATGTCCCCGCAATTTCTTCCACCCAAAATACACATCGTTTCTACAATCTTTATACGGGCACCGGGCTCGCACAACACTATTTTTAGAAGCATCTTGAAATGCTACCGTAAAAACTGTTTCAATCAATGACATGTACTCGGGTGATTTTCTAAGATCATTCCATTATCATACAAGTCAATTACAATGCAAACCATTAGCCACCTCACAACAATAATCATAACCCTAAACCCTAATTAACCTAACAACAAACCTAATTCAAGATTTATATATTTGTAAAACTAATAATTTCGTACAATAAAATTTTATGCAACTTACCTTTTCCAATGAATACAATATTCTTCAATAGGAAGGGAGAAAACCCTTAGAATTTTCCTCTTTGTGAATATATCAAGAAATGGTCGCGTTTTTTTAATTATACGGAGTGGGTTCCGAGTTCGGAACCCACATTTTAAAAAGGGTTAGAAACCATCGTTACGAGTTCGGAAACTAGCCCCCTATGGGTTTTACGAACTCGGAAGACCATTCATCTTTTCATAACTGCCATATACCACCTGTTACGAACTCGGAAGACAATTTGTGTCCCCTTTCCGAACTCAGAACCAGTTTTCATTGAAGGCGGTTATACACAATCGCCTTTAATTAGGGCTAATTAAAGACGATTAAAACATTAACCGTCTTTAATTGACATTAATTAATGGCAGTTATTCAAAAACCACCTTAAATTGATGAATAACCGCCTTTAATTCTATTTTGCCTAGATCGATTAGAGGTTCCGAGTTTGGAACCTTTATATTAAGGCGGTTCCGCATTTTTGCCAAATAACTGTCTTCTATCGCTGCTTTTAATAAGCTGATCTCTACTATTGGAAAGTGAAGAATGAAGGATTTGCGATTAGAAATTTGGGCAAAGAAAAAGGAATTTGGGCAAAAATGGGAGGATCCGACCATTTTTCTTTTAACTCGGCTCAGTACCTACTTAATTTCCCCCCTTAAATTTTGCAATTACAATTAGGTCCCTGGTATTTTTTCACAACTTATGAAAAAATCATCTATCGGAAGAATTTTTTTTGACAAGATTCGTTTAATTTCATCACTTATTATATTTTTTAAAAATAATAATTTCATCTATTTATTACACTCATTATGATTTCAAACACATAATATTGTAGTGTCAATTAAAGAGAAGTAAGGTAGTGGAGTATATATTCATGAATAAAATAAGTTTTATTCTAAAAATAAACTACCAGATTACGGAGAAATTGGCTGGAAAGCCAACAGTTGGCAGCACAAGATTCGGCATAAACGGAAATGATGGATGGACTGCCGAGTGCCGGCGACGTTTTTCAATTGTAACGCGACCTTTATTATTCAATTGCCACCCTCATCGAATACTGACGTGGACCCATGTTGCAGAATAAGCGGTGGAGAAAAGCAAAGCTCTTGTCTCTATATGTTTGTCCACTTCAAACACCCCTCATTTTCCATCGCAAGTGTTGACCAACAATAAACGTTAGCACAAATTATTGGTAGCCGTTTACTAAACAACAAACGGCGTTTAGTGCTGAAGTAATTTTCTATACCATATGAAAGAGAAATTTTATAAATATAATTTACTTCATCGTCTCAACTATTTCTTCATGCTTTCTATTTTCATTGTCCAAACTAAATCTGCACAATTTTCATTTTACGAAAAGATCAATATGTCATAAGACATAATTACCTATAAAACATTATAATTTTATACAATCTTCTACCACAAGCATTCACACTCTCCATTTACCGCACTCAAAATACACGCAATCTTTACCAATTATTCACACAATCAACGGTCGAAATTAGAAGAAAAAGATGAATTCTCTCTCTACTATTCACCCCTCCCTCTGAACCTGTCACCCTCAACTACAACTCGCCGATAACGGCTCTTTTCTTCCAAGCAACCTGCAATAAGCATCAC
>JAULKM010014003.1:0-14607 GCA_032355605.1 Rubia tinctorum
TATTATTTAATTTATTTAACTATATCCTCAAGTATCCATACACGTATACTCCACACTCCTGTGTATTTATACTCCATATATATACCACGAATACACAATACTATAAATGTTTCAATATTTTCATGCAGTAGCCTTTAGGGCTCTCTTTATGTAATGTCATTAACGCTTGAAAGATCTCATTCTTCACTTGGTAGAATTCTCCTCTTCTCTCAATTCCTAAATCCCCAAATCTTCAGTATTCAACCATTTTGCTGATGGTTTTTCGATTTTCATGTTCGGGTTTATAGAAGCAGCCCTGGAGAATGGTGCAAACACAGTTACTTGTAAGTCGTTGCTCAAATCATATTAGATGCACATTGCAAGAGTTGAACTAGTCAAAGTTGATGATGCATACTACAAGGTGCTCAAGCCGACAAGAATATGAAACTCCATAAAGGGAAGGAAGGGTTCTCATGTTTACGATATTGATGGAGTTCCCAAGTCTTGAAGCAGCAAAAATGTTAAAAGCTCGACAAAGTTTGTTGAATCAGAAAACTACTTGAAGACTTGAGGAAGGGTAGAAGCCCGTAACGAAAGGCTTGAGGAAGATGTAATTCCTAGGTACCTTGAATCTTTTAGGCAAAATCAATATCCCAAAACCGATGTGAAAGAAAGTTTGGCCAAAGAATTGGAATCAAGAACCAACAGTAATGGAAAAGCACCTGAGGCTAAACAAAAGTAAATTATAGAGAAATTTTATTGATAATAAAATTGATGTGTAACGGGAATTACTTAACAGAATGGGAACTGCCCCGAAATTCGTCAAGGTCAATGTGTGGATAAAATGCGGTACGATATTGCTAAACTTAGTCCGCGGACGGTCGTCATCCGAATCGCTATGGATCTGTATTGGTCAACGAAGTTATTATAAATTAAATTTGAATAAAAGAAAAACAAGAAAAGGCATATTAAATTTAAATTTAAGAACGCTCACCTCAATCGGGTAACGGTTTGAACCAGCACTGTTAGCCATGATTCCTGAAATTCATATTATAAACATTCGATAGAAATCAATTCAATTAATCTATTAACCAATTAAACTATGAATTCAACATTTAAGAGCGGCGTCACATACCAATCGGTAATATCTATTAGTAAACTGAGTGTGACACACATACATAGCTAAAATGCAGAAAATATGCATACGCGACGTCACATCATTGTCGATCAAACTGAAGTTCGATAAATATACAAGCAATTTCGCGTTCATGGAAAGCGAATACACTAAGAATGACATAACACTGGCAAAAACAGAGATCCTAAACAAAAAAAATTGGCCCAGAAGAATGGGGGAACACACAAAACCCACATTCTAACACCCTATAACCTAATCCTACAATCCTAATCCATAGAAACTTCCAAACATGATGAAAATAACACATTCAAATACCATGTAAATAACAATTTCAATGATAAATTCAAAAAACAAAAGTAATGGTACCACATGTTGAAACCATACCTTTGAAAAGATGGGCAGGGGAACTGTTGAAATTCGAGGGAAACTTGAATGTTTGAAGTGATGTATGAGGTGGGCTCCATATTTATAGTCATTACGAAGCATTGTGAATTCTTCCTCAACCAATGCGACATCGCAAGTCACTCGATCTTATCGAGTATAAACCAACGATTAAGCGATGTCAGGTACTCTAAGCGTGGGCCTCACCATTTTGGCCCACAAGCTTGTGTGTGACCAACTGCGACGTCGCATATCAAACGTGAAGTGCGAGAATGGACCGAGCTGTTACTATCGTCAGCAGTATATAAAATGGGCCTCACTAATTCAGCTCACTAGTTGAGCAACTGGGCCCGTGTTTGAACGAAACAAACATAATTGACCTTAATAACGGTTAATAGTATATTAGATACTACTATTTGAAATTTATAAATGTCCATGAACTTTATTAACATCCGGTTCGATCGGCATCTATTTCAACACAACCGGTGAACTTTTATATTTTTACAATTAGGTCCCTCCAACATGGTGTGGTATAACGATATGTGAAATTGGAGATACCCTGTAATCTAAATCATATTTTCACATAAAAGTTGTCCCGACTTAGGCATCAACGAACATCGGTATTCTTCTCCCATTTTTGTTAGTATCCTATTAATACTCTCACTATGAACATTATTAATTAGGAAACTACATTCTACCACATAGAATATGACAAAATTACATATTCTTGATTTTTTATGAATAAAAAACATAAGAAAACTCCGACCATCAATTTTTATAAAATGCTAATACGTGGCCTAGAGTTAATTGTTTATACTTACAGGTATGCAAGGGCTAACTGGAAGATCTTTTGAAAGTCTCTGTGGGATTAGTCAATGGAAGGTAAGAGATACCCCTATCAAACAACCAAGTCACGAGCACAATGTTCCGATTCAAACATGCACTAATTAATGGAACGGGACCAAAATCTTCTCAGACAGTGTATGACGAAACTTTGCAAAAATTATGCTATCACCTTTTTTTTTGCAATTTCGCAACAGTTCAGAACTGTGCATCCAAACATTATGATAAATGTTTGATGTGGAGATTATGCGTACTTTCTAAGATAGGCGCAAACCGGGGTAATCGTCCGTAATTTATGTTAGCATTCCATTAATACCCTTACTTTCAGTGTTATGAGAACGATAATTTTCACCACATAGAATCAAATGAAACTTTTATATTTGTGTTTTTTTATGAAATAAATTGGTAATATAAATCCCTCCATCATATTTTTATCAAGCGTTGGTACATGGTGCAGAGTGTATAGTAGATGATTACTCAAAGTGCACAAGGGTCATTCACCGGTTAGAATAAGTTGTGGGTGACAAAGTTTCTTTTCAGGATGATCGTAATCGAGTTTGGGAAAACCGGTGATTTTTTTAAATTTTTGCACTTAATTCCCTCCAAAAAATGGGAGAAGTCGATGGTTGACGGTTGCTTATGAGCATGCAAGGGTCATTCGGGAAGAACTTGTGGAAATCAATGTGGAATCAGAAAAGTTTCTTTATTACTCCCGGTTATTATAAGTTCGACTAAGTTTATTTTCTTGAAGATCAAAATCTAGTTTGGGAAAACAGGTGTACTTTTGGATTTTTACACTTAGGTCCTTCCAAGAAAGTGGAAGAGGTCGAAATGCAAACTTGGAGATAACATTTTTATTCAAATTTTGACGACAATGTTATTCCGCTTTAGGCCTAAACAGTTTGATGGAAGGGCCACAATCTTAATACCGAGTATTTTACAACACTCTTCAAAAATTAGACTACGGACCTTACATGCGACGTAGCAGTTGACTCGAATAGAACGAAACTAAAACTGAACAACGACTGACGTCGGTTAATCTGATTTTTTTGTAGGAAATGAAAATTTGAACCAAAAATTTGAACCAAAATTCCCCCCACCCTATTTCAAGTCAATGAAACTCAGAAATAACACTCATCAATTACACAAATCCTACAACCCAAGCTAACACACCATCCATTCCATTCACACCTTACAATAATTAAATAGCTCAATCAAATTGCGTCTTTCAAACGTCAACAAGATCCAATGATGGAGCATCTTAGGGTTCCAATTAATTGCGGTAGTTTTCCATCCATTCCATGTTCATTTAGAAATTTGGTGATAATCTTCATTGTTCAAAGATTCTGAAATTTCATGAGGTATGATGATTGTTTTACATGTTATATACTGTATGTTGTTTTTGTTTCCAAAATAATGCCATGTTTGTAAAGAGTGAGAAATAATGCTAAGATTTTTTTGACAATAGTTTGAATGTGTGACTTCGGTCACATTGCATCAGGCGAAGCAAAAATGGTACCGAACAAGGGTCGACTTTGCATAGAACGAGGAATTGTTGACATGTCTATGAATGTCCGACGTCGCTCATGAATCAGTCTTCCTGACATTGGTTTTCCATTCGTGCGATGTCGCTTCAAAACAGATCAGATATGTTTTTCAAATTGAGATTAATGTCGTCTACATTTAACTACATTATGTGAATTTCATTTAGGGACTGCCCAATTCTAACATATATTTTGTTTTTAGTGTATTGGTTGTAATAGGGCCAAAGACAGTCATTGATGAACTTCCAACATGTAGTAGGACGGAATTATCATTTCACTAGTCGCCCTGACAGTCATAATGCCGTAAAAAGTGTAAAATGGTGGTTCAATACAATTCATTTTTCAATTTCATACTAACCTTATATATTTCAATATATTGTAACATGCATTTGTATTATAAGATATAGTTGTAGCATGTATTTGTATTAAATAAACAAAATTTGATTGTTATATGAAGTTTAACCATTTCACGATTTATCGCATTTTAAATAACATGTAATTGCTATGGACAATCGATAAGTTTTGTTATCAAATATTAAATATTAATTATTGTATGATAAACCATTTCTAACCGATTCATCTGCGATGTTGCATAAACCGGTGCCAAATCAATACATAATCGACGTCGCAATAACCGGCATTGTTTGTTGTAACCAATGTCGGTCATTCAAAATGACGTGGTACTCGTCCACATTCCATGTCAGCAGGTGAACAAAGTGACTTTCCCACAATGCATGATGTCGCATTCAATGGTCTACGACGTCGCTCGGTACCTGACTGACGTCGAATATGACGATGTCGCAGTATTTGCTCTCTCATTGGCTGCTCTCTTGCTGAGACCGAAGTCGCATGCATGTGGATGCCGACATCGTATTTAAAAATGTTGCAGCTATGATCTCCTCCGGTAGGCCTAAATCCTTTGACCGGTGTCGGTCAACAAACTTACCAACGTCGCTTAAGAACCAAGGTAAGAAAAGGAATTTTTTCTCCGACTCTATTTACCTCGATTCTTCCAGGACTAAAAACCGAGGTAAAAGTTCATGTTTCTTGTAGTGAGAGGGAGTGTGTGATTGATAAATAACGTGTCTAATTCATTGGTGGTTTTCCCTATTTATAGGGTATAAGTTCGGCCAATACAAATAAGAAAGAAGACGGGATTTGGTAATTCCCTTTAGAAACTGGGATGACTTATGGCAGGTTTAAAAGGTTAAAATGATGTAAAACTAAAATATCTAAAATAATCTAGCTAAGTATGAATTCTTCAAGATTAAGTCTTGAATGAATATTGCCTTATCTAATCTAATTCTAATCAAATCAGAACTGAATATACTAAACTCTAAATTAAAGCAGGGCCGAATTAAACTCTTCCAAAGCAAACATGGCTGAGTTTACGAGCATTATTCTAAAATAAGATAAATTACAATGATCACACTACCTCACTAAAAAGCTAGTAGGAAAAAGAGTACAATGTTAATCCTCTGAAAACCCTAATCTAGAAAATAATAGGAAACAAATGACATTTTGATACTCGTATCATTCCCTCCGTTGTAGAAAAATTCATCCTCGAAACATAAATGATCTTCAAAAATAAATAGAGATAAACGTCAAACGCCATTCTTGCGAAGTCCGGCTAATAAATAGAGATTGGAGCCAACTAGGCAGTGATTAGGATGCTGATGTGGCTTTTGTTAGGTCAACTGTGGATTAACTTCTTTCGTAAATTGACATACATGCCCAAAGGTTCGACCTACTCGAAGTTGGTAAATCGTGGCTCTTCTTTATATATAAAATGAACCGGATTGACCAATTTAAATATTCGTGTTACATGGGTGAAAATAATTATTAATGGTAGAAATATAGTAGGGTTTATTCGCTGGGCTATTTTCTTATAATAGTGGGCCAAAAAAATGTAGGCCCAGGCTCAATATGACCAACGTCGGTAATTTACTATAATCCTCTCAATCTAACCGATAGGAAGCCGACGTCTCATGACCTTGACGTATTTCCCCATGATTTGAAACAACTTCGTTTCATAACATCTATATATAGACCAATTTCAGAATTTGTTTAAATTTCAAACTGTTCATTTGCCCTCGAATTCCAAAGGGTTCCCACCAAATCTCCTTTCCTCATCCTAAAGGCACGTCTTCTGCGTTTAGGTTCTAAATTCTAACTTAAATTACTTCATTTTCAATTTTTTTATTAAATTGTATTTATAATTTTATGGAATCAAATTTTGTGAAATTTATTTCTTTTTATGTCAACTTCATGTTATGATTGTTTTTTAATAATAATATTCATCGACTTGGGTTGTTATGTGTGTTAGAGTTGTTGGTATATATGATTAGTTTTTAGGATTATCAGATATTTGTGGCGTCAGTCGCCTGTCGGTCTCACCTGCAGGTAATCGAAGTCGGATTTTCATGTCTGTTATGGTTTAAGGTTTTATTTTGAATGTGGTATTAACTTGCAGTCGGTTGTGGTGTCGACTTAACCTATTGCGGGGCGACGTCGTATGTATGTGTTGGTCATCAATCTATTTATGATCGACCTTAGTTGTGACTTCGGTCATATAATGTCGGTCTAACGGGCGACATTAGTTCTCTGTGGCATCATTCACCAAGTACTCTTCGTAACCGACTGCTGCTATCATTTTCTGATTCTTGCTCTGTGTATTCATCGAGCCTTGGTTTTTTACGATAGATTTTCCCACTTTCTAATGGTTTCTCCAACCTCCTTTTTATATTGGCTCAACAGACCATTTCACAAATTCTCCTCTATTTACCTTTTCAATTCCCTGTAGTATTCGATGTCATGTCCATGGTCCTTGTGAAAAGCGCAATAGTATTCCCTAGACCATTTGTCTAATGGTGTTATCATTGACATAGGTTCACGAAACAACTCCATGTTCGCCTTCAAAATTCCCTTTCGTGACTTCGTCAAAGGAGTTTTTGAAAATGCTGCCATCTGCACCCCCGAATCTTTTCCTTTGAAAGGGATATTCCCTTTTCCATTTTGAACAAAGCCCCTCTGTGGATCTTCCATTATCCCTTTTCACCTTTTTCGCGCTCTCTTTAGCAGTTGTTTGCTTCTTCAGTCCACCCATGCTTTCAATCATTTTATGTAATTCCCTTGGGTTCTCATGCATGTTTCTAGTGAGTTCCTTGTAAAACTCTCCTGATCAAATACCCCCCGTGAATGTTCCTAGTTACGATTGGAATGATAGATCCCACACTTGCAAACTTTCAGTAACGAACCTGTTGCGGTAATCTGCTAGGCTTTCATCGATTCGCTGGGCTATGTTGTTTAAGTCCGCTATCATTTTATTAAACTTCTGCTTCTGATAGAAGCACCGTAAAAAAAGTCTGATAACTGTGCCCAAGACCAAATACTTCCACTTGGTAGATCGTCATACCATGTAATCGCTGTTCCAGACAAGAAAATAGGGAAAGCCTTGCAGACTAGTTCACTTTCTGCATCATAAAATTGCATACTATTGCGATGGGAATGTATGAATTCCTCGGGGTCCGTTGTCCCATCATAGATATTTACATGCCATGAAAATTTGAAATATTTTGGCATTTCGAAATCACAAAGATGCGGTGCTAACAGTGACAAGTCTGTATCGTCCTCTGCCACTATATCCCTTAACTCCTCTTATTAATTAAGGTTTTCATGCCTTTGACTGACTTTTTTGTTTTTTTTCGGGGATTTTGGCTTGATAGTGGTTAGGAACTAGTTATACAAGTGTTCCCTATTCATTTCTAAGAAGGCTGCAAAAGCTTTCCTCTTCTTCTCTTAATTTGCATTGGGAGATTCGGCTTCCTCTTCATAATTATCCGTGTCTTCTTTGTTGTGCTCCTGTTCTTTACTGGGAATGTATTCTTGATCTCGACTGGGATGCATATTCCGGTCACGCCTAGCCGTTCATTCTTGTGTGTGACAATTATGGCTATTCTCACTTCTAATGAAAACCATGGCTATTCTGAAGGGGATAAAGGACTTCAAAAAGAAAAATATCTTTGTCCCCATAGTCGGCACCAATTATGTGGCAATTCCGATCAGGTAAGATGGCTGGTGATCACCATACTATAAGCGAGAACCTATAAGAAAGATCCTGGAAGTGATTCTAAGGAAAGAGCTCCGACGATCAACTCAGTTCCTTCCTTTAAAGAATTGGTATTTCTCAGTTTTGTGTCACTTACCTGAGTCAGTGTTGCTCTCCTTGTATTTATAGTAGACTGCAATCCTGGCTCCACATCGCTTGGAATTTAGACCATGGGTTGCATCGTGGTTTCTATAATTCTGGTTTGTGGCTGAGTCTTGGACGTGACTCTGCCTTTCTCGGTTCGTGGCTGAGTCTTCTTGAACTTGTCTCCGCTTTGCCCAGTTTGTGGCCGAGTCTTGTGCTGGGCCTAAAGGCCAACAACTTCTAGTTTGTGGGGTAGGTATACACCACCTTGCAAATCCCAATGACTCGTCGTATTTTTTAAAAGTTCCATTTACTACCGATGTTTCATTTGTGTGCGATAAAATTCAGGAATCATGGCTTACAATGACAGTTCAGCTAGTCATGCCCCTATTGAGGTGAACGATGTATGTTTAGTTTGCAACATTTATTTTATTAGGTTGCTTATATTCATATTTATTTAGTAATAGTTTCATTGACCGCTATAGATCGCGATCGATTCAAATACATATTTTGAGCGCTATTAATTTTTCGAGCATAATCCACATTTTAGCTACACCTTGAATCAGTAAAACTTTGGGATTAACCCAACAATGTAAGTCCTACCTGTTCCACATGTATTTTAATTTTAATTCCACATGTTTTTATTGATTATTGCATGTATACTTGATGCATTTTTCTGTTAATGATTCAGTACATCCCCAGGTGGATGGTAGATTACCTGTCAAATGACAAGATCCCCGTAGTGTTGAGATATAACGGCAGGGGCGGAACTACGCCTGAACAAGCTGGGGCAATTGCTCACCTTTTTAAAAATATTATTATATTATTAATATTATTAATTAATTAATATGTGATTTTTATTAGTATTTTAGTTTATTTTTAATTTTAGATCATTTTATCCTTCTAAATTTAATTTTTTTCTCAAAATTTTAACACTATTTTCATATATAGTCATTAAATTCAATTGTGACCCAACAAAACTTTTTTCCTGACTCCGCCCCTATATTACGGACAAGAGTGGTACATGAACCACTCGGAAAACCAAAAAATTAAGGCTTTGTTCCCAAAGGGTTTTGGAACGTTTCTTAGTGCATACAACCTGTTCATTGGAGACATGCTCTTTTTCGAGCTATTAGATGGTAACTGACTCATAGTGTTCAGTGTCATTATTCTTCGTACTTGAATTTTTGTGGTGTTCAGTATTTTGACGTTGGATTGTAATAAAAAAATTATTGTTTTTGAATTTTTTTCATATAATTTATTTGAGATTCCGTACACTAATAATTTTCTTATTTTATTATCAATTATTTTTGTTAATTTTAACCCTACCATTCAAAACCATATTTTTCAATTACATTTAGAGACAACATTAAATTAGACTCGTGTATTTAAAAAAATGTTTTGATCATTTTGAAACAAACATATAATTTTTTTCGAACCCATTTTTTTATGTTTTGATTTTTCGGCCCAATAACTGACATCGCCCATCCATCGTATATGACGTTGGTAATACCGACACTGCAAATTCGGTCATTACTTGGTACGTAATTTAAAAAATCGCATACTCCTCGGTTACATCATTTACTTAAATTTCATAACTTTTTATTCTGGTTTTAAAAAATGAGGTAAATAACCTACCTCTTACCTCGATTAAAAATCTTCTACTTCATTTAAAAAAAATTGAAGTAAAAGAAACTTTTACCTCGATTATTTAGCAAAAACTTGAAAATTGAGGTAAAAGACGTGAAGTAATAGGTCATTTTTCTAGTTGTGAAGGCATGTTTTAGTAAAAATAAACGGTTCATAACCTAATTTTTTACTAGTTTGTGGCAAAATTATATGTCATAGTCATAATTTTAAACCAAGTGGGTGTTTTAATATAAAATGTACATACTGGGATATCTCCAAGGTATTTGACAGCCTCAACTGGGACTTCCCGTTCAAATGGTTGCAGCAACTGAAACTCCTAGCCTTATTATTGGACTGGATCAGGAAGTGTGCCACTACTTCATCCTTCTGCATCTCTATAAATGGTAGACCATCGGCCTCTTTTGCAGGAAAAATGGGAGTGAAGCAGGGAGATCCACTCTTTCCTCTACTATTTGTCCTCAGTATGGAGTACCTAACCAGACTGCTAGAGCAGCAGTTCCATGAGAAAGAAATTGGCTTTCACCAAAGATGCCAGAAGATTGGGGTCCATACTTTTCTATTTGATGATGACCTACTCATATTCTGTGCAGCTGATCCAAAATCTCTAAAAGGGGTTAGAAGAAGTTTGAAAGTGTTCCAGGGGACAACATGGCTTGCTGTAAATGAGGAGAAAACACAAATTCTCTTCTCCAAAATGTGTGAAGTTGGAAAAAAAATAGTGGCTGACATTCTGCAGGTTGCTAGGGGTGAATTTCCTTTGAAGTACTTGGGTCTGTCATCGGATTCAGTACAGTGGAATGCAGCAACATGCGGTGTCCTCCTAGAGAAGATCACTGGAAGGCTGAAAAGTTGGGACTCCAGAAACATGTCTTATGCTGGGAGGGTTCAACTGGTCAACACTGTTCTCCTAAGCATCACCAGCTACTGGACCAGTGTGTTTAAATTCCCAGAGAGTATTCACAATGACATAGTGGAGCTGTGCAGAAACTTCATATGGGGGAGGGAGCTGGAGGAAGAGGCTTTACAGCAGTGGCTTGGGAGACTATGTGCAAGTCAAAGGCAATTGGAGGTTGGGGTCTGAGAGATCCATCCTTAAGGAACAAAGCCTCCTTATGCAGGCTAATCTGGGACATCTTCTCAAAGAAAGATATACTGTGGGTGCAATGGGTGAATGCCTATTATCTAAAAGGGGAGGACTTCAGGAATTACAAGGGCTCAGATACTCACAGTTGGGGCCGACGAACAATCACTAGACTGAAGATTCAACTGCTTGACCAATTGGGAAATTGTGTTCAGAAGAATGGAAACTTCAGTATCCAGGAGGCATACAACTCTGAAAGGTGGAAGGCAAAAGGACTACTTGGCTAGACTGATTTGGCACACTAGAATCCAACCTAAACACAGGTACTTCATATGGATGCTGGTAAAAGGTAAAGTGGCCACTGTGGACAGATTGGAGAGATTCAAGATCATACCAGGTGGATCACTATGTTGTTTCTGTAAAGCTACAAAAGAAGATGCTGCTCACTTGTTCATCCAATGCCTTTTCACAAAAGCTGTACTTCAACAACTAAAGGTGAGAGCTGCAAGAAACTTGAGGGAACTGAAGAAGAAACTCTACCAGCTTATGATTAGGAAGAAATGGAGAAGGTTACAACTCTACTCAACTTTCCTATACCAAGTATGGATTGAGAGGAATCAACGGATCTTCCAAGCAAAGGAACAGAGGAAGGAGATATTGATTGAACTGGTCCATTCTGAATGTAATTGGAGGAAATCTGGCATAGATTGAGCTGAAATTTGCTTTATTCTTTTGGTAGTTAATTTTGAATGTAATGAGGCTAAGGGTGATGGCCTAAACTTTGTTATGACCTGATGTTCTACTTAATATATTACAGATTCCCATAAAAAAAATGTAACATCTGCATGATTTATACGGAATTTCCAGTAGCATTTCGTTTGTTTTGTTAGTGTTCACCACATGTTTTTTACATGTTATGTTTCATTCATTTCCAATTATGCATAATAAGAACTATAATTGTCGTCGTTACAATGTATATCATAGTTTCTAAGTTACAAAAATTCCAAATTTCACTCTTTTTTACCCAATGATTTGTCTTATTTTGAAATTTTATGCTCTAATCCTTGTTCTTCTTCAACAACGATTTGTCTACCTATTTCGCCGCCTCAAACCTTGTCGATTACGACCTCCGACGACTCCTTTAGCGCTTGCCGAACGATTTCATTTTCCAACGAAAATCGTTAGTCAAGCCGACGAATAGAACAAATTAGAAGACGAACAAATCTAGTTAGAAAATGAGAATATTTGAAGATGTGGATAAAGAACACGAATGTTAATTGCAGAAGGTGAGATGAAGAAGATAAAGATTGAAAAGAAGATGAACAAAGTGAAGAATGCGAGGAATATGGGATTTGGGTTTTGTTATAACTCAACCCGTTTTTCTTATGATCCGATTCGGACCCAATTGATTTCCTTCCCCAATTTCTATAATTAAAATTAGGTCTCTCACCTATCCATATGAACATATCTCCTGAAGACCTCTACATTAATTTACTAATTCATGATTCACATGTGATTGTTATATTTCATACACATAAAACTAACAGAAAGTAATACCACGAGGTTCCCCTATTAACACTATCGATGCGCTTAAGAAAAAGCAACCAAATGGACATGTAAACTGTTAAATATGTTTTCAGTAATAGCGCGAGGATGCATCATAAACACGGCCACCAGGGTACTGAGCCCTAGGCTCAAACTCATTGCTCCTACCATGAAACCTTGTACGCTCATTATGAGCATCAATAATATATGGTCGATGTGGTTCTCTACCTGGATTGTACCCTCGAGGGTCATTAGCGCCACCCGTGGGATAACGATCCTGCTGGTATTGCTGTTGCCTAAAATGAGATTCTCGATGAAATAACTCCTCCCTCCGACTGGCGTGTCGAGCTCGAAGAGCAACTAGCTGTTCTTGATATTGCACATTGATCACGTTTATCCTCTGCAAGGAAGAGAACAAAAACTAGCATCAGCTCTCAAAACAATATTGACTTGAGCATTAGAAGCAGCCAAAGTAAATGGAACAACAATTCCCACTTTATATTTGATTTCATTCCCGATCATTCAAGAGACTTTTTTACTTACATCCAATATATACAGTGTTCTATGCGCTTTTCCTTTTGGATACAGTATATCTTCTGAGCTTAGTCATTAACATCTGAAACTAAGCGTACAGATTAATGAAGTTGATTGCCAACTACCCGATGTGAAAAATCACGTACCTCTCTATGTCTAGCATTCTCTGCATCTTCTGCATCATTCTGCTCCTTGCTTAGTTTCATGATATCATCAAG
The DNA here is from genome assembly GCA_032355605.1 of Rubia tinctorum. NCBI lineage: Eukaryota > Viridiplantae > Streptophyta > Magnoliopsida > Gentianales > Rubiaceae > Rubia > Rubia tinctorum. The sequence continues at coordinate 13,103 of JAULKM010014003.1, forward strand.
GAACTTCTGCTCAAGTCCTTCGACACTTTGCAGCATAAAATTTTCTTCATAATGCACACCCATCTCTTCACCACGCGGCTGAGACCTTGAATCGTGACTTCCTTGTCTATCCTGTCCCATCCTTGGCTCTGGCCGTTGCGCTTGGTAATATGGCCTGGATGCTTCACTATCTTGGACTGTAGCACAAGAATCGTTACAGGATAGCCAGACGAGATCGATTGCATCTTCTTAGCAACTTAGTTATTTGGCAATGAAGATCTCGAGGAAATATCTATAAACCACAGTCTGTAACATAGCAAAATCATCGACTTTATGTCCATGCTATACTCTCAGACCTGAAATATATCTATGCACCTATACATCTATACATCTTTACATCTTACTAAAATAGCAACTCTTGCCCACATGTAATTCCCGTACTTAGCCACATCACCTTTGCTACGTGTCACCTTTAGAATTAGCCATGTGTCACTCATAAAATGTACCCTATTTAATGCTGTATTTATTTTCTTATTTACCTTCTTTAATTAATGCACTTTTAAAGGAGGCATGATTTTTATAACTTTGATTAAATTGTTTTGATTCATTAAAATAAGTGATTTTTCATTTTATTATCAATATATATTTTTATAAAATAAAGTGTTTTATATCACAGTTAATTTTGTTTTCTACATAAAATACATATATGTCAACAAAGATCGCCGGGTCAATATTTTTCGATTCAATATATTATAATATATATTCATTTATTTGAACTAATACATCATAAATTATATTATATTTTTCATTTTCATTTAAAACTCCGTGCATCGGCACGAGTATTATCTAGTCTTCAAATATATCATTTGATGGGAATGGTGTTAAAAGAGAAGGTCAAGACTACGGTCAATGAAGAGTCGTTCATAAAAATTGATGATAATCTTTCAGTACATGATCCTAACTCTATCATCCTCCACAAGTAAAATAGCTTCGACAAGTACAGTTTCTAAACATCAGTTTTTAAACAGCTACACCATATTATCAACCTTAAGAGTACCTTTTTTTCATTTGCCAAAAACGTCCAAGACATGTCAATCCTATTTCCGATAGGGTCAGTTGATGCAGCTTTTCTTAGTTTAAACACTTATGTGTAAATGGGTTCATCAACACACAGCTCATCTCGTGTAATAGGATTGTCTAGTATGTAAAAGGCTTTAGGCTATTTGATCATTAATATTAAGTGTTGGGTCTCCTAAAACCTCGTCATGGAAACGGTTAAATTTTCTTTTAAAAAAAACACACCTCACTCTCATTAGTACTAACAGAAAACTACTGACAACAAAACAGAATATATACATGGATGGTGTCACAAACCAAAATTACAAAGCAGTTAACAGCTCATAACTAGTAATTTTTGCCCCATAATCCTGGGATGTTAAAGCCACAACCCTTGTTTCCTCTGAATCAGCAACTCTTGCTGGCAGTTGATACTTCTTGAAAGTGTCTTTGGCGCTAGTTTCTTTTAA
>JAULKM010014021.1:0-14606 GCA_032355605.1 Rubia tinctorum
AATGTTTCTAAATAGATATAGGAGTATGAATTTACCCAAATAGCTTATAACCCTGATTTGACCCGGATTTTAATTCACTATCACAGGAATGACCCTCTAGCACCGGTTTTTGGGGGTCCAAAAAACCGGTGCCTAAGTAGGGGATGAAACGTTTTCACCGGTTTAAAAAAAATCAGTGCTAAATTTAGCACCGATTTTTTTGGTTAGCACCAGTTTTCTAAAACCGGTGCAATGTTAGCACAGGTCTAAAAATCGGTGTTAATTTGGGGCACCGGTAATTTTTTTTGCACCGGTTAAAAAACCGGTGTTAAAGTTGGAACCGGTTTTTTATTTGAAATTGCAATTGGGCACTGATCGAAGCTGCGCGCAGCTGCTCTATTAGTTTGATTTGGGAAAAAACTACACCAGAATTGGGCGCTGACCACAACTGCGCGCAGCCACTCTTGTACTCCAATACAAACAGTCAAACAACATATATATGGCCACATCTGCAACATCAAAAAATATTTCCACAAAATGTATGATACAAAATTAATAATATATGGGACTAAACATAACTATCCTAAACAAAACTATCTATGGGACTAAACATAACTTTATCTTAAACTAGCAATTAAATCATCTGGCATATACACATCAAATTTCAAGGCTAATTCACACATCTATGGTCCTTAGAAATGCTCAGATGATCCTATCATACCATATGGAAAATGTGTCATGTTTTGATCCTTAACATCACCCTTCCAAGTCTTGGATCCCGCTCCGGTAGTTAAAAACTGTACTGGGCTGCATCAAAATGGCAAAATATTTAGTATTTCTTCTCATTATTTCCTTTACATTCAAGAAACTTGGAACCAAGGTTTGTTGCACATTTTTCATCACTTATGTGTTTTAGGCAATGGTCATGCTCATTCATATAAAGCTCCACATTATTAAAAATATCAGGTGAACTGTTTGAAACATAAAGGAATACACAAACGTGAGAACAATACGAAATGATCAATTGTTATAACTGAGCCCACAAACCTCAGTATCAATTATGTAAGTCATTTGAGTAACACTACACAATGATCAATCATTATAACTGAGCTCAAAAATCTCAGCAACAATTATGTAAGTCACTCAAGTACTTCAACTGGATGGAAAAACAAGTCATTTCTTTTTCACACTAAACTTTACAGTAAGAACCTCCATAACACTAATCCAATCCCCACCACCACTGCTATACTTCAGCTCCAATTAGTAAACTACATGCCCTAAGAAACTAGCATACTTCCATCACTAAAAAACTGAAGCATTCGAAACCAGAATTAAATAGCCCAAGCTCAATTAAACAACATAATCACCTGAAATTGCGGCAGAGCTCTGGAACGCTCATTCTGAACCTAATCCATTATAAACAACGATGATATGAATCTAGGAAACCATAAAATCATAAAAATGAAGGAAAGACGAGATTTCATTCAAGCAAGAGACATCTCGAAAGATTTTTCTTCTTCTTTAGTTTGCTAATTTATCAAACACTTGGAAACAACTTGTAATAATACATAAATAGGATATTAACTATGACAATGATTAAACAAAGAATATCGAGGATCTATGCATATATATTAACTATGACAATGATTAAACAAAGAATATCGAGGATCTATGCATATATATTAACTATGAATTGCAAGTTTGTACTAACAAATTAATCAAGGTTGCCATGAGTAAATTATTAACAGACATCTTAGTTAGTGTACCTTAAGAAAACCGATAGAAGAAAATGAACATAGCATTGAGGAGAACTTTTCAGAGAAGCACAAACAACAAGAAAGAACTTAAATTAATATGCACATGGATTTGATTTGTATGAGGAAATCATACCATTGGGAATGTCCCTAGAGACGTTCCACGGCCCTGCAACATCACCACACAAAGTAAATAAGAATTTAAAAATTGAGGCGCAATCAACCCCAACATTCACAAATCCTAGTACCTTTTCAAATGATAGGAGTTTTGGCGAATAACTTTTGGCAAGAGAGCTCTCGGTGTAGAGCTCCACAGCCACATGAATATCACTCTCTCATGCCTCCTCACTAAAAACTCCACTCTCCCCCATACCCAAAACACTCAAAACATTCATTTTCCTAGCATCAACATGAATCTTCTTCTTACACCTCCGTGAAATCTCCACCAATATCTTCTCCTTCCCTATAACATAGGTAGCGACAAGAAACAACACATTCTTTGCATTCCCCTTATTCTCCACCCCGATTCTATCTATTATCTCTACTACGTAATCTATAGACTTCTGCTGAGCCGGAAACACGTATATGGGGTTACAATAAGTAGTGTCTAAAAACATAGCATGAGAGCCAACAAATTCATTTAACAAAGGTAATATTTTCATTGACTCACAATACCAAAAATTGCCAGTGTGAATGTACTTCTCAAACTTACCTCTATTCCCCGAAACTTTGAACAGAAACTGAACAGCTCAGGGGAAATGATTTGTGTCAACTAGGCTAACCTAAGAACGTGTTCGTTGCAAGGAAAAGGCACGACAAAGATGGTTGTCACTTTGAGGACTTCAACGAGAAGGCTTGCAGTGACGGAAGAGCAGTAAATTATGCCTTTGGACCACGCCAGGGAGAGACCGGTGTAGTGATCAGAGTGGAACTAAGAGAAGAAGTAGGAGACGGAGAAGTCGCCGGCGTACTTGAAGCAATCGATGATGAATCGCGTTTTGGGGATGAGTTTCGGGTTAGGGGGGAGAGGACAAGAGTGGGGGAAATGTGGCGTAGATAGGTGGCAGCTGGGAGGAAACGGTGGTGTGAGCACGGAGGTAGAGGGTAGTGGAGTCATTTTCGGTAGAGGACATGGCGGTTAGAGGTGAGGATTGGCGGACATGGCATGAGTACGAAAGGGGGCTTCTCAGCTGGGATCTCTCATTTACTGATCATTGTCTTCATTTCAATATTTTCTTTTTTAAGAAAAAAAAAAGACAAAATACATTTCTAACCCCAAACTTTAATCTAAAAGTGCCAATATGACCATTCAATTTGAGGAAGCGCCAATATAACCCTAACTTATTTCCCAATATGCCAATCTAATCTTAACTTTTGGCCAAATTGTGCCGATATATTCAAACTTCCCATTTCCGGCATTGACCTAAGGAATTCTGGTATTGACCAGAAATTGAAATGACAAAAATACCCTTGATGTAAAAGGAAACAATTTTATGCCCAATATGCTCCTGTCGACCTTAGGTTAGGCAAATTTATTTTGGAGTTACGAGTAAATTTTTTACTTTTTGCACTTAGGTCCCTTCAAGAAATTTGGAATTATCGAATTACGAAATTAGCGACACCAAAATTCAATTGAATAATATACGATTGCGACTTTGCGATTTGGGCATGTATGGGTGAGTGGAAGGGTCTCGAAAGTCAACATTGATTACTTGCACAAAGTTCTGGAAAATTATATTGTGGCCCAAATTGTGTTTCCCCATTATCAATTGCTCCAAAATACCTGATTTTTGTTATTCTTATCTAATTATAAAAATATTAAATAATATATATTTTTGGTGAATTGTGGAAAAGCGTTAGTAGACGTTCTAGAGTTACTTAGAGTTAATTAAAAAGAAGTAAGGACGAGAAATCGGAAAGGATTACAGATGTGTTCTTGTGCCCGATCGATAATAAATATTCTGTTATGGATTTGGAAAATAAAATGGGGGTATATAGGGAAGCACCACGTTCGAGCAGATTTCATTTTGGAGTTACGAGTAAAGTTTTTAATTTTAGCACTTAGGTCCCTCCAAGAAATTTGGAATTGTCGAATCACGAAATAGGCAATACCAAAATTCAATTTAATAATATATGATTTCGACTTTGCGATTTGGGAATGTATGGGTGAATGGAAGGGTCTCGAAAGTCAACATTGATTACTTGTTCACAATTTTGGAAAATTTTACTGTGGCCCAAAATTGTGTTTCCCCATTATCCATTGCTCCAAAATACATGATTTTTGTAATTCTTACCTAAATATAAATATTAAATAATATTTTTTTGGTGGATTGTGGAAAAGCGCTAGTAGATGTTCTAGAGTTACTTAGAGTTGATTACATTGAAGTAAGAAAGAAAAATCAGAAAGGATTACTGATATGTTCTTGTGGCCGGTCGATGATAAATATTCCGTTACGGATTTGGAAAATAAAATGGGGGTGTATAGGGAAGCATCACGTTCGAGTGGATTTCATTTTGGAGTTACGAGTAAAGTTTTTACATTTTTCACTTAGGTCCCTCCAAGAAATTTGGAATTGTCGAATCACGAAATTGGCAACACCAAAATTCAATTGAATAATATACGATTGCGACTTTGCGATTTGGGCATGTATTAGAGAATGGAATGGCTGTTAATTAGTAACTTATAGTTGATTACATAGAAGTAAGGAAGATAAATCGAAAAGGATTACGAATATGTTTTTGTGCCCGATCGATGATAAATGTTCCGTTACGGATTTGGAAAATAAAACGAGGGTGTATAGCGAAACACCACGTTCAAGCGGATTTCATTTTGGAGTTACGAGTAAAGTTTTTTACTTTTTGCACTTAGATCTCTCCAAGAAATTTGGAAGTGTCGAATCACAAAATTGGCAATACCAAAATTCAATTGAATAATATACGATTGCGATTTTGAGATTTGGGCATTTATGGGAGAATGGAAGAGCCGTTAATTAGCTAAAATCATATATTTTTATTTGTATTTATATATACTAAATCAATAAAGAGTTGGATGTTATTTAGTTAACGTTAAACACTTTTATTCTTATTCATATATATTAGGTCAGTAAATGTTGATAATTGATTAATTTAAATCAACTTATCTATTAGTTAAAATCAACAAAAAAAAGCAACCGATTTTGAAAGTCAAGAAAAAAAAATGCAATTTAGTTTAGAGTGGCTGCGCTCATCTCATGAAATTTTATATTAAATTTTTAAATTTTTTGGCAAAATTTTTAAATTTTTTGACTGGAATATTGAATTTTAAAAATTTTAGCACCGGTTTATTACACTAGCACGGGTTTTTGAAAATCGGTGCTAAATTTTGGCAAATTTTTTGATATTTTTGGCGGGTAGATTGAATTTTAAAATTCTTAGCACCGGTTTTTTTACATTAGAATCGGTTTTTGAAAATCGGTGCTACATTTTGGTGATTTTTTTGAAAGTTTTATCGGGAAGATTGAATTTTAAATTTTTTAGCACCGGTTGTTTTACATTAGCACCGATTTTTGAAAATCATTGCTAAATTTTGGAAAATTTTTAAAATATTGAAGGAAATATTGAATTTTAAAATTTTTAGCACCTGTTTGTTTACATTAGCACCGATTTTTTGAAAATAAATTAGTGCTAATTTTAAAAAAATCGATGTTAATTTATTTGGGGCATCGATTTTTAAAAAGCGGTGCCAAAAATTCTGTGCTAGAGAGGCGTTTATGTGATAGTGAAATAAACTGAACTGGACAATGCATGAGTTTTCACGGTATTGATGTGGGGACAATTTTAGCGGCCTTTATTCTCTCAACCACATGCGTTCTTGCGAAAAAGAAATTGTGAATAAATGTGGGACAACTCTAAATTGTGAATAAATGTGGGACAGCTAGAGTTGTTAATTGAAGTGGGGTGCATCCAGCTGAAATTTCTTGTGATCATTTTGATGGGAAAGAAAGAAAAATACTCCACAAAGTTTGTGCCAAGCCGAGCAAACTTATATTTCGTCTAATTTCCTAATATTAAATTCCAATGAAATTACATTTTTTTATATAAAAGGTAAAATAAATGAAGGAGATTGTATTGAAAGAGTATTATGTAAATTGAATGAAGACAAATAACTTAAATTTTAACAAAAAATAGTACTTTCCCCGTTCCAAAATTACATTGACCTATTTATTTTTTCAAATTTAAATTTAATAAACTTTGACCGTAAATATAAATTAATATGTGTATAATAAAACTATCATGCAAGATATTGTTGGAATCATCTTAACATCTATTTTCTAAATTTTAATTTTTTATGCAAAAATATTGTATTTAATTAGAGATATTGACGGTCAAACATGATCATTGAAGTTTGTAAAAAAGTAAATAAGACAATAATTATGTTACGGAGGGAGCATGTTATTATTGAAAAACGAATCAAGAAAGAGAGGGAGTCAATGGCACCGGAGTGATTATTGTACACAGAGTTTGGATTGAATCCCTATCCTCAAAATGAAGCAAAAAGCAATTAAGAAAATCGGTACGTTTACCCAACAATAGTTTACACAAGCTTCCCTACTTAATAATTCATGCATGATACCACGCAATGCATATGTTCAGAATCTTCAGATGAAACCCCAAGAGTAGCACATGAACTAGGTATGGGCTTCCATTTGAACATGGACCCTCGATGTCTCAACCTCCAATTCATCACCTCGTGTGTGCAGTACTTGTACGTGTTTGTTTAGATTGACAACGTATCACGATTACCAAGAACATAAATAGACTTTATTTATTGCATCAAATAATATGTGTGCCTAACCCCATGCATCTGAAAGATGGAAATTCTTTTTATTTCTAACTCTGTTAATATTATGATCTGTGTTGTTTGTTAACCTCGTACTGCTCGTACTTGATTATGGTCTGACCCAATTAATTCAAAAGGATGATTTGACCCAATTAATTCAAAAGGATGATTGGATCCGGTGATGATTTAATTTAATAAGCCCCAAACAACTTGTTGGGCGTATTTTGGCCCAATAAGAATATTAGGTATGGTCAACCCTAATAGCTGTATACCAGAGTTATTAATAGGTATAAATACAAGGAACATATACGTTTTACATTAAACATCTACTTTATACCGTATTTAGACAGTCTTAAGCAACAGAGCATATTCCCCTTGCACTTCCCGTGGTTTATTTTTGTGCATATTGCGATCGAGGGACTCGACGGTGCTGCTTGGTTGGTTTCGAGACGCGTGAATTAGCACGCCAAGTGGGACCGATTAAGTCAGATTCGAGTTTCTTGGTTTATGTCTACTTCTACAGCTACTCGAAGGAGTGAGAGATTATGGTTTAAGGGAACGGGTGCTGGTGACGAGGTACAATCTCCGTACAAGAGAAAGAGCAAGATGGCTAATGTGTAACAAAAATAGCTCCGAGTCTTGACAATTAAACCTGGGATGGCGCAGGCCTCGCCTGTTGAGCATGAGGCGGTACGAATCTCAGACGGATTCTATCTGGAACTTTTCGAGGCCCCCAGAGGCAAGGTGACAGGGTCCTCAGAGTACCCGGAGGTTAATCTAGAGCATGGTGTTGGAAACACATGTCCTGTGCAAAACGTACTTGTAGGTTCACATGACGAGAGAGACAGACGTTTTACAGAAGTTTATGGTGATTCTTTTGCCAAGGCTTATGAATGGACTGTCCAAGAAAATAGAAACATGAGAGTGACTGGTTCACATCTGGATTTGGCACACGTGGCACAAATGCAAGTGGCAACAGGATATCGGGTTACTCATCCTTCGGGGTTTGAGGGTATGTTGAGGGGTGCGACACCTTCAGTAGCTATAGATATGCAAGTGAGGCCAATGCTTCGACCTACACTAGCATTCCCTTATCTTGGATATGTAGGGGAGGTACCTCAGCCATGACCTTAACCCTTATTCCCATATCATTTTCAGGGGATGATGTGTTCAATGGCCTCTTTGATGCCAATGGTTTGAACGACTAGTACTCTGGGAGATGAAACTGGATATGGAATGATGTCTTCCATGGGGATCCAGGGGTGCAGCAGTGCGGAACTATGGAATCCCATGATTAGATAGGGATCTCATGGTTTTTATGGGTAGTCTCCCTTGCCTTCGACATCAATGGGGCCATGGGTACATCTCAGTTGTATTGGTTCTCAACCCATGTATCAGGTTCCATACAGAGAAACTCATTAAGGTTTAAACATACCTAGGGATCTGCAAGGGTTAGTAGGAGATGCCTTAGATTCATTAGAGAGAGAGTTTGATAGATTGATTGGGCTAATGGGGCAGCCAACATGTTCCCCTTTTCGCCTAATGATAACTGTAGTTCGATTGCCAGGGGACGTAAAACCTTTTGAGGGAATTCCTACTTATAGTGGGGATTCAGATCCACGAGAGTTTATTCAGACATTCCTAAGTCTAATGAATTCAAGAGATTTCGTGTAAAAGTTAACATGCAAGATGGTGGGGAGTTACATTCGAGGAAAATTCCAGTAATGGTTCAATAAATTACCAAGGGGTTCTTTGCATTCTTATCAAGATTTTAGTGGAGCTCTTTTAAGTCAGTATGACCAGAAAAAAAGTTCACAAAGACTTTGCTAGAGTTGTACCAGACTAAGCAGAGGTCAAGGGAGACTACAAAGGCTTTCTATCACCAGTATGTGGATGCGAGTTTGAAAATAGCGGAAACCATGAAAAATGAGGTGATTTGGGGGTATATACTAAGGATGCATGATTTGGAGTTGTACAAAATATTGAGTACCAACATCCCTCGAACCTTACAAAAGGTTCATGAGATAGTGGCTCAGTATTCGAAGGCTGGTGAATATTCCAAAAGGATGAAAGAAAGCTTGATTGGTAATCAAGTGAAGGGTAAAGACATTCGTGGTAAAAGGCTTGTTGAAACAAATAGGCCAATATTTGACAGGTTTACACCTACGGCTAGATCTCCAGCCCATAATTTGAGTATATATCGAGGTTTATTTTGGCCACCTCCGCCCATGGGGGATTCGAAAAGAGTCGTGGAAGCTAGGCGAGCTTCGAACATATGTTGTGATCACCATAAGGATTATGGGCATGTCACGAGTGATTGTAATCACTTGAAGATTGAGATCTAAAGGTTTGCTTGGTAAGGTCAATTTCAAGGCTCAGGAACTCGGTATGGAGATCAAGGAGAGCATCCGAGATCGAGAAATGATCGACGGACTTGGAAACCTAATTGAAGGGGCCAACTATACAAAGAATGTATGAGTGGCCAAGAACCTCGAGATATGGGCTATAGAAGGAACAATGAGTGGCCTCGTAATCAACCCAGGGGGAATCAGGAAAGTAGGAAGGAAGAAAGCCCGGTGATTCATAGGGTGATTAATTTTATTAATGGTATTGATGGTGAAACATCTAAAAAATTATCATGAAGGCTGACTTACGCCACGTCCCCGCTAGAGTCCTGACATAAGTGGTTACAAGCAGATGAGGCTATAACATTCTAAGAAGCATATGCAGTCCCAAACTAGACCCCGTATATTGATCCTATAGTCATCTCAGTCTTTTTTTGGAATTCTTTGATTAAGAGGGTATTTGTGGATGATTGAATTGGCGTTAAAGTATTTTTGTTCACTACTTCGATCAACTGGACATAGGCTACAATAATCTTAAAATGTCTAATTCATTATTTTCAGCATTCACGGGTAAAGCCATGTTTCCATTAGGGGAAATCACTTTGTCGGTGCGGGTAGCAGATGAAGAAATAAGGTGACAATAAATTGTACATTTTCAGTCGTTGATGCGTATTCACCATATAATGTGATTCTTGGTTGTCCGTGGATGTGTCAGGCTCGAGCTTTATGGTCCCCATATCACTTAATGATGAAATTCCCAAGTGAAAGAGGAATAACAACAATTCAAGAAAATCAGATTGTAACAAAGAGTTGTAATCTCATAGCAGTAAAAGGTGCAAGGTGGTCTTAGTACATAGGGAAGTTGGTCCTGCTGATACAGATTAGTTGGCCAGTCAAGATCTAGGCACAGTAGCCGTTGGGAAATTAATGTCGGAAGACATAAGGGAGAAGTTAATGGTAATTTTTGGTGAGTATAATGATGTGTTTTCATGGAGTATCTCTGACCTACTCAGAATGCCTTTGAAGTTGGCAGTGCATAAGCTTAACATTGACACATTGATAAGGCCAGTGAAGCAGAAGAGGAGAGTGTTTATATCGGAAAGAGTCGAGGCAATCGGGATGGAAGTGGACTAATTGCTTAAAGACGAAGTTATCAAGGAGGTATATTATCCTAAATGGTTGGCCAATCCGATGATGGTTCCAAATCATGATGGTACATGGAGGATGTGTATTAACTTTACTTATTTAAACAAATGTTTCCCGAAGGACAACTATCCATTGCCACCTATTGACAGGTTGGTAGAAGCTATAGATGGGTATCATGTGTTGGATTTCTTTGATTCTCACAAAGGGTATCATCAGATGTTAATGGCTGAAGAATATAAGGAAAAAACTTCATTGATTACGGATGTGGGGACATTTTTTTACAAGAAAATGTTGTTTAGGCTAAAGAATGTTGGTGCAGCGTACTAGTGGTTAGTACATAAGCTGTTAAAAAATGGCAGAAATGTGGAGATAGAGGTGGATGATATGGTTGTGAAGAGCATGAGTCATGAGCAATTTTTGAAGGATTTAAAAGGAACATTTGATGAGCTACAACCATCGAATCTAAAACTCAACCCGACTAAGTGTGTGATCGAAGTAAGGCATGAAAGTTCTCGGGGTTTATGGTGTCTGAAAGAGGTATTAATGTTAACCCTGAAAAGGTTAAAGCTTTTATGCACATGAGGTCTCCACAGATGTTGAAGGAAGTTCAAATATTGACTGGGTATCTGGAAGCTCTAGGTCATTTTTTATCGGGGAGGGGGGGGGGAGAAACAATTGCCTTTCTTTGATTTGTTAAGAAAGTAAAAGAAGTTCTAGTGAACTGAGAAGTGTTAGGAGGAATTCATGGAACTAAAAGAACATCTTCGACGGTTGCCGACACTTATGAAGCCTTAAAGGGCTGAGGTACTGTATTTTTATATATCGGCATCTTCTATTGTTGTTATTGCCGTGTTGGTGAAGGAAAAAGGAAGGTTGTAGCATCCGGTATATTTCTTTTGTTGGGACTTGCAAGGACCAGAAACAAGATACACAACCCTCGGGAGGTTAATTCTAGCATTGGTTCATGTAGCACAAAGGTTGCGGCCCTACTTTTAAGGGCATACCGTAGTGTTTCTTACTAATCATTCATTTGGCAGATACTTCTGAAGTTGGAATTTTTAGGAAGAATGATGAAATTGGAAGTGGAGTTAGAGGAACATGATACACAATTTTAGCCCAGAACTGCGATTAATGGTCAGGACCTCACAAATTTCATATTGGAAACTATGGAGCCCACAGAGTTGGGAGAGTTGGAGAAAATGGAGAATGAGAAGATTTGGAAGTTATAAGTCGATGACGCTTCCCATTTTGGAGGTAATAGAGAAGAAGCGTGGCTTACTAGTCCCGACGGTATGGATTTCCCGTATGCTTTGCACTTTGAATTCAATGTTACAAACAATGAATTTGAGTATGAAGCTCTGATCACTGGTTTTCTTTTGCCTAAAGGTCTTCAGGTAGAAATTTTAGAGGTATTCATCGATTCACTGGTTGTAGTCTAGCAAGTTCAAGGATAACACGAGTCAAGAGAGCATAATTAATAGTGGTATTTGGAGATAGTAAAATCTCTATTGAATGGCATTCAACATATACCTTAGCACATGTACTAAGGGAGGATAATCAAAATCCCCGTTGAATGGCTTTAGAACTTATACCTTAACATAGGTACCAAGTGAGGAGAATTATAAAGCAGATGCTTTGAGTAAGCTTTCTCCTTCCGACCTTGGGATTCAGCCGCAGAAACATTTGATGATGGAGATGATGAATAGGCAAAGTTTTGAGGAACATAAGGTAATGATCCCCGAGGAGGAAGATTCATGGATGATGCCCATTTTCAATTTTCTTCGAGAGGGAATTTTACCCAAAAAGGTTGTTGAAGAAAGAAAGATATGGTTGAAAGCTCTGAGGTATGTGTTGCAGGATGGAGTTCTACATCGGCCAGGTTATCTTCAAGCACTTCTTCACTGTGTTACTACTTTTGAGGCAGATTATTTTATTAGAGAAGTTCATGAAGGAATATTTGGAAGCCATCAAGGAGCTAGATCTGATGCAAGGATGCTTATTTGGCCAGGATGTTACTGGCTTACAATGTGTGGTGATCAAGACAGGTATTTTCAAGTTTGTAATCATTTCCAGAAACATGCACCGGTTGCGCATATTCCTCAGGAAGAGATGATGAATTTTTATAGTTCATGGCCATTGTACTAGTAGGGGATTGATTTTGTGAAGCCATTCCCAGAAGCACCAGGGCGGTTTAGATATCTCATCTCGGCCATCGCCTACTTCACAAAATGAGTGAAGGCAGAATCAATGACAAATATAAAAAGCAAGTCGGTGGTTGCCTTTTGTTGGAAGAATATTATTTGCCACTCCGGCATACCCAAGACCATAATAACAGATAACAAGACGCAGTTTGTGTAAGATCCATTCAAAAAAATGGTGTGGGGAGTATAAGATACAACAGAAGGTTACATCAGCGTGTCATCCCCAAGAAAGTGGTCAAGTATAAGTCTCCAATCGTATCATTGTTAATCGCATTCAGCAAGGCTCAAAGGTGATGATGGGAACTGGACACACAAAAATCCAAATGTTTTATGGGCTTATCGAACAGCTGAGTCGTCTGCCAATGGGTAAATTCCATATGGTTTTGTTTATGGGTGTGAAGCTGTGATTCCAGCGAAGATCAGAATACCAAGTCCAAGGATAATAGCGGTTTCTAAGGAAAGAAATGAAAATGATAGTCGTCTGGAATTGACATCTCTGCATGAAGCCAGGGTGAAGGAGAAAGTCAAGCGTTTCTATGATCGAAGGGTTATAAAGGTGCAGTTCAACCCAGGAGACTTTGTTATGAAAAAATAATGAGAAGAATCGGCAAAAACCTAATGGAAAGCTAGCATAAAATTGGGAAAGATCATATAGGATGATCGAGGCATATCCTGGAGGTAGTTATACCCTTGAAGGCATATATGGGGATTAAGTTCCGAGGCGATGAATTATTACTAACTTATGGAAGTATCATTAGCTTTAGAAGGTTAGACCTTGGTGTATGTTGAAACGTTGCACCAAAGGTCAGAATTGTACGATGTATGTTGAAACAATGCATCTTGTGAAAATATATAATGTATGTTGAAATGTTGCATCTTTTAAAAATATATGATGTATGTTGAAATGCTACATCTTGTGAAATTGAATGATATATGTTGAAACGATGCATCTTGTGAAATTGAATGATGCATGTTGAAACAATGCATCAAGAACTGAAGTCATATTATATATGTCGAAACGATACATCTAGTGAGATTTGTGCATTATACTTTGACCTCCATTATCGATAGTTTATTGTACGATACCAAAATCTAAAGTCTAAAGACTCGAGAAGAACATGACACTAAAAAGTATCATGAATATCACACATTGAAGTATACAAAGATAATTCAAAGACTAAAAGCTCTAGGGAACTAAATTTCCTAACTTCTCCTCTCATTTTGATGCCAAGTCCCCTCGGTATAAACCTTAAGATTATTAATCCAGTTATCGACTGCTCTATGGAGGAACTCAGGGACATTTGTAAGACGTTTTGGGTGAAGAACACTGTGATATAGTCAATGAGCTTGAAGGCTCTCGATGTATAATTTAAGAATAGAGTGTAGCTCTTGGTTTTATTTTATAAGATGATAATTTTCTAGAACTAAGGACTCAGCTAGTGAGGAATTTCCCTCAGCAACTTAAGTTTTTTCTGCTGGGGCTTCGTTCAGCCGGAAGTTCTCGTTCAAAACTATTTCATACAACCGCACAACTTCTTCAACTTGAGCCTTGAACTTATAAGCTTCAATTCAGATAAGGTTGAGGTGAGCTTTAATGATTAGAAGTCTCTCAGCATCAGCAAGACATCAAGAAAGAAATCTGAACTTACACATGATATGGTGAATAGTCTCTTGATAGCACTTCTCGACATAATTGTAGTTATCAACTACTTCGAGGGGACCGACCCCATTATACTTCTGGATTACAGGATGTTTTCCATTTGTCCATAACTCAAATTCTATATTTTTTTCAAAAAGATCGTTAAGAATCCTTTGTATCGAGGGGTGACTGCAGTCACACCAAGATTGTAATTCCTTTTTCCACTCGACCAAAACTAACATCATTTTCATCTGATCCGCTCGTGTGTTATTTAACTCTTTTTGGGTTTTGGAGAGCTCTCGGCAAGCATTCTGAAAAGATATCTTCAATGAATTATACTACAAATACAAAAAGACAGTACAAATATAAGAAAGAGGAAAGGAGAAAAATAATTATTCATAGATAAGAAAGAATACATGAGGCCGCTAGGGAAAATTTTACATTCTATCCTACCCTATTTTTGCTAGTTTTGTCTCTGTCGGGACCTCCCTTGGTTGCCTCCCCCTGGTTGCCTCACCCTTGGTTACCTCTGTTGTGTGGAATACCGAGAAAGAACAAGCGAAGAAAATAAAATCAAAAGACAAAACACCAGAATTTACGTGGTTAACCAATTTGGCTACATCCATGGCCGACCAAGATCGGATTCCACTAGAGAGAAAAAGCCAGATTACAGATTTCCTACTCTCTACCAATCCTATCTCTTAGAGTTACAGTAAAAGGACG
>JAULKM010014032.1:0-14606 GCA_032355605.1 Rubia tinctorum
AAAAATACCATTTCAAAACTATATCATAAATTATATACAATGTAATTCACAAATTTCTGCTCAAACTTTTCCGTTCTTAATACAATATTAACTTCAAAAAATATTTCATTTTCCAAAACCGAAAAATAGGAAGTGCCTTTCATCCCAAATATAAACACTACATTTCAGAAATGTCTACAAAACTTTTTCTATCTTCATACAATATATATTTACAAAAATATTTCATTTATCACTAACAAAACCGAAAATTACCCATACATTTCATACCATATGTACAGTATATTTCATAAATTTCTCCACAAAAAATTCCAATGTTCATACAATGAAATACCATTAAAAAATTATACCCAAAAAATAAACCCGGCCAAATTCCGCCCAAACAACTCCTCCGGTGGTGGCGCGTGCAATTAACGTGCCGCTGTACGAGAGGCGCGTGAACGACACATGCAACTCAAATCTGCGCGTCCTTCCTACTCGCCGGCCTCCAAGCACCGTTTCTTCCGGCACAGACAGCAGGGGCTCAGGGCAACCCTAAAGGCGGTGAAAAAAACATTCCAAAGTAAAAAATTCATGCCAAAACAAAACAAAGAAAACTTGAATCATGGAAAACAACTTACCTTCTCTTCGTTCGTGGATATTCGGACTTCAAAACGAAGCATAGAATTCCATCTCTAGCCACTTTCGCAAGAGGGAGCGGACCTCCGGATCGAGAAGAAAGAGACCAGGTGAAGGTGTGTTCCAGGTTTTCCAAGAGAAATAAAAACGGAGAGGGGGAGAAGGGATGAAAGAACCAGAGCAAATTGATAAACAGGAGAGGAAAATGAGCAGAAGAAAGAGAGATCTGCTCTCGTTAAAACCAAAGGAAAGCGGAAGACGCATTACTAAAATCCGTCTTCGACATTTAATAAAAAATGGTATCTCAACTAGAGACGAAGGCAAAAAAACAAAAGCAAAAAGAGAAGAAGCATTTCACAAATGCATTTTCAGTTTTTTTGTAAAAATACAAAAATTTGGATGCAGAAAAAAAGGAAGAAGAACGGAAAAAAAAATAGTGAAGACGCATTTTGTAAATGCGTCTTTTGCGTGGGAAATTCTAAAAAATATAAAGAATGATGTGTCCTCCCAATTTGCATCCGGCACAGGTTACTATATCACCATTCTAGTCAATTTCTCCCCGAAATGCGACCCTCATTGTCATAAGCCGTTAAGCCATCTTCGCCAGGGATATATCTAGGTTCGACGAGTACATCGCCAGTGGTGATGATTCAGTATAGACGATAGTCATGTCGCAAGAACGGTAGTACACAAGATAGGAAGCACAACTAACGCTAAAGCGGTTACCGGCTAATTTCATAAATCCAGAAATAAACCCTTAAAAAATACGTCTTTTTTTTTATACCCCGAGTAAACCTACAAACGAGAAAGATAACATCAAGGGAAACGGGAAAAAAATTCATCACTTACTTTTGTAACAATTACATGGAAGATGAAGCATAAAGAAACTTCAGGAAATCCGAGTAGCCTTTCCAAAGAAATCAAAATAGAGGTTGCGTGCCGTTTCAAACGGGGAAAGTAATTAGGGAAAGAAAGAAAAAAAAAAGGAAAAGAATAATTTTATTTTTAAAAATCTGCTTGGTTCAATTGTGGAAAAGGAATCAAATTCTTTATCATTCCCTTTGCAACTGTTTGATTCACACTAATAAAACAAATATTAATTTCTATCATTATTTATAAAATATCATTAATAAGTATAAATTATTTCACATTATCAAATCTGCTAAAAAATATAAAAGTATTTCATGAATTACTATCATATCTATTTCATATAAAAATATTTAATAAAAAATATGTAGTTAATCATGTTTAATTTATTAATATGTTGTATGTGATTAAAAAATATGCAAATCTATTTATAATTTGTCATAAATATTTTATTTACATATTATAATTTTTACATATTTTTTAATTTCATATCACATGCGACAGATTGATTTAAAATATGCCGTTCATTTTATAATAAAATATTCTAATAATGATGTTAAAAAAATCACATACGTAATTTTTTAACAATGAACATCTAGATGATATTCTTTTAAAACATAAAATTGATGACATAGTGTATTATATCCATCAACACACAAATATGTTTTTTATAAAATAATTATATTTTATAAATAAAACATTAATTATTAAACATTGAGAACCATATTACACCTATATATCAGCACCTCCATCAAAAGCAACAGAACCAAATTAAAATTTCACATATTGCCTTTTCATTGTGAAAGGACAGCGATAAAATATTCAATTTGTTTGGCTGACCTCTATAATATAATAATATTTTTGAAATAATAATATTTTTATGAAAATTATATAAATATTAATTTTATTAATATTCCACAAGTAAGATTTTAATTTTTTTACTTCTGAAAATAATATTTTGTCTTAAATTTAATTAAGTTAAAGTATAACATTACTATTTAATATATTACTATTTATATTATATAATTATAAAATAATATATTTATTATAAAATAATATGACTATTATTCATTGTATAAAGTTAAAAAATAATTTTTTACTTAAAAAAGAGTTCATATAAAAATTATAGTTTCATTTAAATTCAACCTATACAATCCAAAAAATAAAATTTTAATATTTTAATTGAAAGCATAATCATAATTTTGTAATTTTTATTTTGATAATAACTATAAATTATAATCTTGTTTTGGAGTTGAAAAACAAAGAGGAAAATGAAAGATTAGTGGAAGGTTACAAAGAGGAGGGAAAGAGAATTTCAGTCCCAGAGTAAGACCAAGGAATCACGTTACCCTTAAATGGGAGAATTGTAAGAAATGGGGAAAGATAATGATAAAAAAGCCAAACAAAACACTAACTAACGGAATCTAGATCTCAGATTCCATGTCCCTTTCCTGATTCACCCCAATCAAACATCCCCTTAGTTAAAATCCTACAGCTGCAGCCCCCTTCATCCTTCTTACTGTGACGTTTTTTTTATCTCATCTTCTTTTCCTCATCTCCCCATAATCATGGGGAGATGGAAGAATAGTAGTTTTTCCCCCAATTGGTATGCTTTTAATGTTTATATTATTGAATAAGTATGTATTTGTTTCTATACATTAATATTGTTTTTCGATTTGATAGACTAGGTTGATGTGTCCATGATAATCATTTAATCTAATTGTTCATGTTGATGTATTTTGTCCAACCTGGTTTTACAGATCGTGGGTTTGTGATTTCATTTTGTGTTTCTCTATCTGGAGTTCCATTCTCGATCTGTGTTTTTCAAGGTGTATATAGTTTGGACAATGTCGATCGTGTTTTGGACCAAGATCAAGTGGTATTACAGATGTTGTAGATCCCTGTTTGGCGCAGTGATATTGATGCTAATACACTTTTCTTCGCCAAGTGATCGTGATTTTTGCGGAAAGCGAGTTAATATACACGAGGACGATGTTACAGTTTTTTTTGGATCTCTGATTTGTAATAGTACAAACAATCAGTCTAGTTGACATGTAATTTGAATATTCTTGCAATAGATTGGTTATTACTAAATGCTAGTTAGGTTGAGTTAGTTTGTATGTCAATTCCACTTTGTAATCGTTGTTGGGTATTTTCCATATCATCTTAATTTTTTCCAAGGTACTCTTTCCGTTTGTGAGTGATGGACACACTTTTATTTTAGAGCTGTTTATGTTTAATTAACACCTTTTAAAAATAGCAAATTATATGTTAGTCTCATCGATCCATTCATTATATTCTTTTACACTGTATTCAATTCAATTTATATGACTATTTCAGTATCTATCAGATGCTTGTAATATGTCAATTAAATGCATGTTTCAATAAGAAGGTAAGTCTCTTGACAGGTGGTTTGTGGATATACCACTTATTTTTTACTTTATACATTGTATTTGCTAAATTACATACTAAATTTATAAATTTAGATAATATATTTTTATGTTACATATTTTTATATTTTCACATTCAAATATATATTAATACTTGTTTTAACTTTTAAAATACAATATTTAATTTTTTTTAAAAATACGTAAAAATAATTGTGAACTATCAATAAACTTATGAAAATTGCGTCTTTCGCGAGAATTTCCCAATAAGAATATATCCACGTGACTTCATACGTTTGCTTTCTATTTTTGTTCCAACCAAGGAATTTAAAAGTGCAATTTTCAGAATAGAAGCGCAATTTCAGAACAAAAGTAACCATAAAGGTATGAAGCTATACAATATTAACTGTCGTAGATTATTATTACATGTTCATAGAATGACAGAAGTAAACAGAATTAGGAAATCATGGTTTGCTGAGTTTCTTCTTCCGCAACCTTTCCCTCCGCTCTTCTTCTTCGATCTTACGAAGCTCCACTTGGTCCTCTTTCCGACCAATTCTGGCACTCCTTTTTTCTTCCTGGATGATGTCATGAAACCCGGCCTCCATGTCCCGATCATCTCCGGCATCACGATCACGATACTTGTCGGGATTATATCCCATTATCTGCCTGATCATACGGATTGCCTTATCACCCTCTTCCTCCTCACGGCGTCTCATTACAGCACCCTTTTTCCTCCGCCGCCGCTCATCTTCGTCTTCCTGATCACGTCTCCTTACGGAAGGCCGCCACTCGTCTTCATCTTCGCTATCAGGCCGAGCTAACCGCTTGCGTTTCATCACCTTTGCCTCCTTGCTTGCAATTATCGGCCGAGTTTGTGACTTGGAACCAGAATTCTTGGAAACTGGTGCAGTGTTCCAAATCTTCCTCGCGGCTGCAGGAGCACTTTGTTGTTCTTTGGGTACCGACGTCACCGCCTTTGCCTTCTTGCTAGCGATTATGGGCCGTGCTTGTGACTTTGAAACTGGTGCAGTGTTCCAATTCTTCTTCTCGCTTTCTTTGGGTACCATCATCACCTTTGACTCCTTGTTTGCAATTTTGGACTTGGAACCAGAATTCTTAGAAACTGATGCATTCTTACCGTTTCCCTTCCTCAGATGTGCCAATGGTCTAAGGTGTTTAGGACCAGTTGGGCTAATATTTGTAACAGACGGTAGGAAAGAGTAATCGGACCTCGATTACTCATTAACTCCTCCTCCTCCTCCCTTTCAGCCTTCTTTCTCATATTATCTACTGCTTGCGACAATGCAGAGCTCCTCGAGGCATCACCGGCCAACAAACGCTGAATGGACGACGGAACCGAGGAAAGAACGGCGGATAATAGTGAAGGCGGTTTCGGCGATGGAGTAACCGTCTTTCAAGAGACAGACTCTATTTTTAAAATTAAAATAACTCATAAATATGAGGGGATTAATGGGCGCCCCTGGCCGTAAAAAGAAGAATCCAATCTGTTAAAAAAAAATCAATAATAAGGAAGTGCAAATATCGGTTCAATTTGGGTCCTTAATAAAAAGTTGGGGAAGTAAAAATTATTGCTCTTCCATAATGTTAGGCATCTTTGAATGCATGTTAAAAATGGAAGAGGAACAAATCCTGCAATTAAGATTTAAAATGGATACTATTTATGCCATTTTCTCCTTTTTCTAATATATAGAGAGTAATAAATAAAGAGAGTCGTTACAAAAAAAAGTTGTTCATAGTATAATATTTTATAGGGAAAGTAAAAAAAAATAGCCTATTAAGTTTTGAAAGTGCAAAAATAATCCTGTAAATTTTGAAAATACAAATTTAATCCTATGTTTTGGGGAAATAGTGTAGATATGTCCAAATTTCACTATTCCAACGTTGACTAAAGGATTCAAGCGTTCATCTAACCTAAAAAAAAACCCCTGGGTTTAAAACAAAAATTTAATAACCATTATATCCCTAGGCATTGATGCCGGTCAATGACAGTCAACGGTGGTCAACACATGTCAACGCCAGTCAACGATGGTCAACATCGGTCAACAGTGGTTAACGTCGGTCAATGTCGGACCACCGCCGATCACCGTTGCTTGCTGATGGTGACTGGATTAGATCAGTACTTTTATTAATAAAATAAGGTTAGATCAACACTTTATTAACAAATACAGGGTTAAATTAACACTTATGTATAAAAAAATAGGGTCAGATCAGTATCATAAAAAACATTTTTTGAGGAGAGCTCACTCCTTATAAATATGCATTCATTACAACTTTATAATATATTTTTGAAAAATAAGGTAGATTTTATTAATCATTGGTAAAGTACAATTTCATAATTTAATGTATAATAAATATATCTATAATTGGGTTAAATACAATTCTAACCCGACCTTTAAGTTGAAAGTGTCAATATAACCCTGTAAAATAAGAAAGTGCCAAATTAACCCTAAATTTATAATGAATTGTGCCGATATAACTTTCAGGTCTAAATTCGGCGTTGACCGATCAATTGAGTTGTTGACCATATGTGAAATGACCAAAATACCCTCACCCATTTCAGCTAAATATTTTCCCTATTTTACCCCTGCTTAATATACCACATATATACTCATCCTGTTCTTGAATACAATTTTTTAAAAGGAAAATCTAACCCATTTTTTTTCTAAAAACGGAAAAACTAACCCCTGTTTCGCCTCCCTCCTTCTCGACCGTTACCCTGACGCCACCTTCTCCTCCTTCCGGACCGCTAGCCACCACCACCCACCGCCAGCCACCACCACCCACCACCCTCTCCTTCCTTTTCCAACCACAACACACCACCCTTTCTCATTAATAGTGTTCTTAGAATAGTCCCATTTCATGCCATTAGCACCATTTTTTATTGAACACCAATCGCATTATCCGCCACTGCTATTGATTACCACGACCATTACCCCAAACACTCTTCTTGCTATCGACTCTAGGCCGCCATCGCTGCTGATAATAACCGCCATTAACACCCTGTTGACAACGAACCAGCCCATTAGAAGAAGTATTATCATCCCCTCTCTTTTGCCATTCTCGAAGATTCTGAAATCCACCATGAGTCCCTCTAATCCTCCCTAATTTATACAAAATAATAAAACCACATTCAACATCACTATCACAATTATATAAACCAATCCACATCATTACTGACAATAACATCAAGACAAATAATCATCAATTTATAATCTCGACAATTTATACCCTCTCCTGCCACCCTCTCTGGTCACCCTCTCATGACACCCTCTCCTGCCACCCTCTCAGCAGCACCCCTACCTCCCCTACCTCAGGAGCCTCGTTGGCGTTCACACTAGCGGAAACGAGGCTCCGTCACACCGCCAACCTCCCCCAAAACAAAATTGGCGACAACCCTCTGAAGCCACCCTCCTCCACCAATCCTCGCCGTGAAGGTCGGGGGTTTGAAGAGGGTTTCGAACAGGGGAGAAGAGGGTTTTGAACGGTGTGGGGAGGAGGATTTCGGTCGATCTTCGGGAAGAAGAAAATGGGGGCAATGTGGGAGATTAATATGAATGAGGGCATATGTGTCTTTTGAATTTTCCCCTTTTTTAGCAGGGGTAAATTTGCCAATTCCTTAAAATCAAGCCAATTTCAGCACTGACAATTGGATTCAACGTCTCTCAGGGTTATATTGGCACATACATCATAAAATTAGGGTTATATTGACACGTTTTCATTTTGTAGGGTTATATTTGCACTTTCAGTGTAAAGTTAGGGTTATTTTAGCACTTTACTCTTTGTAATTTGTATGTTAATTTCTAATTAATTTTCAATACTCCCTATATGCCAGGTAAATTTGCACATTTTGAATTTTGGAAGTCAACTGAATCAATTTTCAATTACTTTAATATTTTTATTCATGTGTGTGAAAAACACCTGAAAAAATAATAATTTAAAAATATATGTGATGATAAATCCAACATTTGACATGATAATAGACTTGCATATATAATAACATAATTTAATGATCGAATTTAACTTAGTTTAACATCCAAAAGTCAAAATATGTCAATTTATCTGGGACAAGAGATTATACAAATTCGGTCTCCATAATGAAAAGTTGATTATGTCCCTAGCGGTATCCGAGTAGCAATATGTGTCGATTTAAAATTACAAAGTCATCGAATTTTGTAAGGAATTATTTACCAAAATCTATGAATTTCTTTCAGAAAGTAGAGTAAAATGCTTAGACGACCCTCAATTCTTTGAAAAGTGCAAATATAACCCTCAGTTTTTCAAAAGTGCTAATATACTCATGGGTGATTTTTTAAAATTGCAGATATACCCATGGCCGGCCAAAATATGTAAACTTATACCCGAGTAACCACTTTTTTCTTCCTAATTTATTTGGGTTCAACTTCTCACTTCGATGACTTTGGGTACAACCGCCCTTTAAAAAACTAGGGGTTATATTTGCACATAATAAAGAACTAAGGGTTATATAAGAACAACATTTCAGAAAGTATTTACCAAATTTTCTTACTTTCGTAACGAACACATACAAATTATAAGTATATTCATGATATATTAAATTATGAAGTTGTAATTAAGGCATATTTATAAGGAACGCTCTCCTAAAAAAGATGGTTTTTTAATGATAATGCTGACCTGACCATATTTTTTTTTACAAAAGTGCTAATTTAACCTTGTCTTGGTTACTAAAGTGTTGATTTAACCCTGTATTATTAATAAAAGTACTGATCTAACCCGGTCACCATCGGCTAGTGGCGGCCGACGTTGACCACCGTTGACCAGCATTGACCGACATTGACCGATGACGTTGACCGGCAGAATGGTTTGAGCATTTTTTGGGAAGGGTAGTTTTATTTTTTTAAAATATTATTTTTTCGAAGGATATAATGATCATTTTAAAGAATTTCGCCCACAATTTGCCAGAGTTTGATTTGGACTTTTGACCAAAACATAGGATTAGATTTGCACTTTCAAATTTTATAAGCTTATATTGGCACTTTCAACCAAAACATAGTATTGAAAACGTAATTTTCTCTATTTTAAATTGTAATGATAATCATATACTATTCCATCTCGCTAACAATGTCTTATGTCAATACTAATTTATGATTCAAACTTTAGTAATATAAATTATAAAAAAATATTTAATTAAATTTTATTATTAGGTTAAATAATATTACATTTATTGTAATGTGAACTGAAAAATATCTATCTATATTTATTATTTATTATTATAGGTAAGGTAAGTTTTGAGAAATACCGTCTTTTGATAGACATATGGAAATGCGGGGTTGAATTAGAATTATAGAAAGGTGAAAGGCATAAGTTGCAATATTAAATATTTATTATGCAACGTGCAATAGTTATATGTTTATGACCCAATTAATGCAACCCAAATTTTTTATCTTGATTTCTTCTAATTTGCAGTTTAAACCTTAGTTTTTCCATATTTTATGGAAATGCCGTCTTTCAAGAGACAAAAAAGAGTCCGTATATTTTAGCTTGATAAAATTCTAGAGTAAAGTACATATATAACCCTACCTATTTCACATAAGTGCAAATATAAACTTTTGATAATTGAAAGTGTAAATATAACCCTAGATAGTAAGTGTAAGTGCAAATATACCCATTCCAACAAATTTGGTCTTGAATTCAGTGAAAAGACTATTTTACCCTTGAAAATGATTTTATTTCTTGTTGCAGATCTGCAGTAAATCCCAGAGGTTTGCATATATCGTTGCTTTCACAGTCAAAATATAAACATTCACAGTAACTATAGCAGCGTCACTCAGCCGACGGGAAGAGGCACAACCTATGTATTCGCCGCAGAACACACAACAGCGCCGCTACTCACCACCATAGCATGCGAAGCTCCACTCCGACCAAAGGAAGCTTCGGCCAGCTCCACACCTCGCCAACTCCGGCGAACCAGCACTCTGGCGACTTAGCTCTGGGCGACCCACCTCAGCCGCGTCGCTTTGTCCGGCTGGAAGGATTCCAGCCTAGTCCATCCATTGGTGAGACCTCCAATTTCTCTGCTCCAGCACGACTAGGCGAAGCACAACTCCAGCTGAGCCTATCGCCGGTGATGCTTTAGTTTGCAAGCGGCAGAAGCTACGAGGGCGCAGCTGCCACCACCGTTGCTCAACCAATCGCCGAGCTAAGCTAATCGCCGAACTAAGCCAATCTTCTGAAACTTCCAATGTTGTTAGTGGTGTGAAAACCCTAGCGGCGGGGGAGGCTGACGGCGGGATGGCTGGTGGTGGCGGAAATCCTATCAGTGGTAGAGGTGGCAGCATAGGTGGTAGAGGTGGAGCGGCAGCGACGGAAGTACGACAGCGAAGGTGGTGGAGCATTGACGGTGGTAGCAGACAACATTTGGGCAAAGGTTATTTTTGTCTTTCAAATTTTTGTATTTGGCCCAAAGATTATTTGGTAATTTTTAGTCGATCAATGGTTAAAAAAATGGCTAGTCAATGTCGGAATATAGTGTTTAGGGTTATGTTTGCACTTTTATAAAGTGTTTAGGGTTATATTTGCGTTAAAAATTATCTCAAAGCTATAGGTGCCCCTCCTAAAGTATATAGAGTTATATTTGTATATATTCCAAAATTCTATATTGATTTTTTCCTTGTCTATTTTTACATCACCTGACAATAACCATCACCTCGTCTAATGAAAATGACCGAAATTCCGGCCACTACAACCAAATTTTGGCACCAGTACCACCACAATTGAACAACCGGCGACGAACACCAAATTGTTAGAAGCATGAGGGAGTATATTGTGTCGATCAAAGTCACCAAATCCACCCCTACAGAGGGGTTTTTGCAGTGGCACATCACCCTTACACGAAAACATTTCTTGTGACTTTGGTTTTAGAATTAGGTGAAATGGCGGTGGATGAGAACGATGTCAGATTTAGACGCAGATAGTGACAAGGGTTGTATGGTCGGATTCATAATTGGAACTGAGTGTATGAGGCGTTAGTTTTGGTGGTTGGATTTGGGGTCAGGTGGTGACGGGGATAGTGGTTGGGGAGGTGGCTGGAAAGGGGGTGGCCGAGGGTGAAGGTGATGGTGGTGATAGATGAAGAAAAAAGAGGTAATTACTAATTGCCCCCCGACTTTACTACTTAAGGAGCATTACCCTAATAAATAACAAGAAACGAGTGTGTCATGGTGGACATGTTGCCTGAACTTTTGAATCGAGTGAAATCTATTCTCGACCTTTAATATAAAAATGTACTTTTACATGCGACTGATATATGCATTCTTTGTTCAGGTTGATTAACCTTATTTCTACGCTCAATATGTAAGCGGCGATGATGTCAAATTTGATTATCTGTACGAATAAATTGCGTTGATTAGTGTTAACAACATTGTGCTTTGACGTGTAACCATGAGTTACATGAATCCTATACGCTTATTCTAAAATGATCATAATAAGAAAGAAAACTTGAGAAAACGGTCACAATTAATCTTTGAGAAAAGTATTTTTATAGCCCTACCTAATTCACATAAGTGTCAATATAACTTTTTGATAATTAAAAGTGACAATATAATTCTAGATAGTTAGTGTAAGTGCAAACGTACCCATTCAGGTAGATTTTGGGCGGAATTTGATAAAAAAACTATTTTACCCCTCAAAAAAAAATTAAAAATAAGGAATTTACAATTAGCCCTTCAAACCCTAATCTACCTCTTCTTTTATTTCTTCCCCCACATTTCTTTCTTCTTTCTATGCAGTTCTCTGCAACTCTCTGCGACTGATGCCCACCACCCTCAGCCGACCAAGCGCCGCCACTCATCTGTAACTGAGCGCAGCCACCCATCGCCTCCGTGACCGGGCACCTCCACGAACGAGCGCCTCAACTCCTTTGCCAGTGGTTTCCTTCAGCTCAACTGCAATTTTTGACCACTAGCTGCAGATTCAACTCCTAATAAACAACACGTGGGATCCCTACTGCATCACGCTGTACATTTCCTTAATTGACAACGCCAAGGATCTCGACGTCGGTGACTTTCTGCTGTCTCTGTGCGACGGTTCCGACAATCGCACTGACGATGAGTTAGACGAGTAAGAGGAGATAGATGACGGGGATGGTGATTCTCTTCCTCGTCTTCTTTCGAAAGACTTTTTCTTCTTCCGCCGGATCTACTTTTCAATAGTCGGGTGGGTTAAAGTCTTAAAGAAGGATGAGGAGTTGGCACCGGGTTTAAGGTTTTGGGTCAGCGGGCGTAGGTGGCAATGACTAGAGGGGCTAAGGTTGTGGGGCTGGCTGGAAGGACTGCTGTAGTGGCTGTAGGGATGTGGGTGGTGGGGTTGGCTGGAGAGGCGGCTGTGGTGGCTGTAGGGTTGGGGGTGGTGGTGGTCTTGAGAGTAAAATTGTCCAAACATTTATAGGTTTTAGGTCAAATGGTATTTTTATCGTTTTATGTGTGGTTAATGTCGGTCAATGCCGAAAATAGTGTCTTAAGAATAAATTGATATTTATATCAACTAGGTAGGGTTATTTTTGCACTAAAAATTATCTGAGAGTTATATTGACATTTACTTAAATAGGTAGGGTTATATTGGTTTATATCCCTTAATCCTTCTCTCAAGAAAATTATCATAACTTCAAATTAAAGTACCTTCATCCTTAGAGCATGTACAATGTGGGGTTCAGAACAGGCTTAATTTTTAATTGAGAGCCAACCGAGCCCAAAACCCCCCCACAATGGGGGGATACATTGAAGCAGCCAGCTGGTCCGGCTCAAGCAACTGAGCCCGCACTCAGCACAGCAGCCAAGGCATCCCATGTTCGCTGGGCCATGTGTTCCTGCACGTCTCTTTTTGGGAAAAGTGCACAAATAAACCTATAAGATTGAGAAAGTGCATGAATGACTTTGTAAAATATGAAAGTGCATAAGTAACCCTATATTTTAGTCAAAATGTGCAGTTTTACCCATTTGGCCAATTTTCTGCATTGACCGATGTAAGTCCGGCATTGACTAATAATGAAAAGACAAAAATGCCACTCTCTTAATAAAAAACCTAAACTAAAAATAGAATGATTGTTCTACCCTAAGCTTCTTCTTCAACCCTAAACTGCTTCTCCAACTTCAAACACAACCAGCTGCCACCGAGTGTCGCCTATCCACCACCAATGCATATGACCTGCCACAGCCACACCCGCCCGAGCTCAGCCCCAACCACTCCGCTGATGTGCCTCCGCCGCCTGCCCAGAACAACCGCCACAAGTATGCCCCCATTGCCGGAAACCCTATCCTCCACCGCTTCTCCTCTCCCCGCCACCCATTTCGCCGCTCCTCCTCTTTCCCCGCCCATCTCGCCACAGACATAACAACTCTCGCCTACAACCACACCCTCCGGAAGCTCACCCCCACCTGCTCCGCTGCTGAGCCTCTGTCTCCTGTCCAGAACCACCGCCACAAGTATGTCCCACTGTCGAAAACCATGTCCCCCGCCGCTCATCCTCTCCTTCGCCATCCATTTCACCGCTCCTCCTCTCTCCCCGCCCATCTCGCCACAACCACAACAACCCCGCCACCCAACCTCTCCCTACGCTACACCCAAAGCCACCACAACCCCCGCCGCACAACCTCTCTCTGTGCAACACCCAAAGCCACCACAGCCACTGTCGCGCCACCTTTCCCCGCACCACACTCACAACCATCGCCCCTACCGTCTATGCCACCCATCCCACCTCCTCACCACCCCCACTTTCACAACCAATTCGTAGACCCGATTAATTAAACCCATCACCACCGATCTATCAAACCCATCACCACCCAATTTATCAAACCCACCCAATTTACCCGCTAAGCCACCCAATTTACCAACTAAGCCTTCACCGATCAGACATGGAACGAGGGAAGAAATGGAACGGGGGAAGAAATGGAATGGGGGAGGGAGAGCGCCGCCAGAAGAAATGAAACGGGGGAGAGAAAGGAATGAGAAAGGAATACGATGAGAGTGATCGAGAGAAAGGAAAGAAAGAGAGGTATTGTTGTTGTTTTGTAAAAAACCAAGGGTATTAGTGTCTTTTCCATTTTTCCTATTTAAAAAAGTTTTAACATAAGGGTAAAATGGTCATTTCAACGATTTTAGGCCATTTCTGCCGTTGACTTTTTGATCAACGATTTCCAGGGTTATTTTTTGCACTTTCAAATTTTAGAAGGTCATTTCTGCACTTTCGCCTAAAACATAGGGTTAAAAACATACTTCACTCTTTTTTTACCCAGGGTGCCACGTGACACCCTATGACTGGGCCATGTGACACCGTTGTCCCCCTGTTTTTTAAAATTTTTTACACCTGATTGGGACACGTGGCCCAATCAAGTGGTGTCACGTGTCCCAACAATAAATTTTAAAAAAAATATTTTTTAAAATTATAATAAAATCTTTTGTTCTGTTTAAATATCCAAAAAATGGGGAAAATCTTTTTTTTTTAAAATCTGATTTTTGTTTTTCAAAATCTAAATTAAATTTTGGTTCTTTTTAAAAATTAAAATTATATTCTTTAAAAAATATGATTCTTTTTAATTATGTTTCATAAAATAAATTTTAAAATTTGATATTAATTTTGAAAATTAAATTTAAAAAAATAAAATCTAATTAAAAAATTATAGGTGTATTATTAAATTTCACATTTCAATTTATTTTGTTAGGTAAATTTATTTGAATTAAATA
>JAULKM010014042.1:0-30815 GCA_032355605.1 Rubia tinctorum
AGATTCCAATTCCTCTTTATCCAGCAGCGCTGAATATCCTCATCGAGATCGAACTTGATGAAGACATGCCTTCTGTCCAATGTAGTGATTGTCGCTTCTACCTTGAAGTCGATCTTCTTGGAGTTGTGCCTGATGAATTCAAGGGATGGTCTGCCCCTCAGAAATTTTCTGATGAGATTTCTTTTGAAAGGATCAGAGAGTTGATCAATCTCAGCATCATCAAAGAGAACGGTAATTTTGCCTTTGTATTCTATTATCGGATTGAGGAGGAGTTTTGATTTGTTATTTTGGGTGGGTTGTTGAGTGAGAGCAGCTTTGTATGAGGGCGGCGAACTCATGCCAGAGGGCAGAGCCGCCATTAGGCTAGGTTTCTGGTGGCTGTATGGGGGAGATGAAGATGTTACTGGCAATTATTACGGTTAGAGGGCAGTTGTTTTAATATTTTATGTAGAAATTGTAGAGATTGGTGAGAGCATTTTTTCTATAGAGATAAGTACACAATATTGTTAAGGATGTTGTTAGCCCTTTTAATGTTATCATTGAAATGTGATGGATGAATGCATCTAAAGTTATTTGGTTAACCTACTACATGATTATGAAATTCACAACACCAGAGTAACAATTATTAGAGGAAATCAGTAGATAGTTATACAGTGCATGATCATAGAGAGGAAGCCCAAGGCAAAACACAATTCCCCACTAATGGTTAACAGGGTGTTTTCCAGATATGACTTGGAAATCGATAATAGATCAACGAATCTAGGAGAAGAATTAGAGTTTTTCATCTTAGAAACAAAAGTGATTTTTTTTACCACAAGCAATCAAAACCATAAGTCATAAATTTATAATGGAAATATTGTTAATGAAAGAAGTTGTCTACATAGTTAGCCAACCTAATCATAGTCAAGAAGGCAGTTACAAGATGGAAAACATGTATAAATTACGTAGACCTAAATAATCATTATCGAAAGACTGTTATCCACTACCAAGATTATTAGTTAGTTGAGCCTGCATCAGGATATGAGGGCTTGGCATTTTAGATGATTAAAAGGGCATCACTGAATTTTGATGAACCCTGAAGAAGTTGAAAATATGACTTTGACTATGAGTTTCAGAGCATTCTTCTATGTTAAAATGCCTTATCGATAGCGTAATGCATGTATGATTTACCTTTGAGTTGTAGACAAAGTATTCCACCACCAAAGTCCTCTGAGACTATGTCTTAGCATGAGCCATGTTCTTTTTCACAGCTCGTGTGCACTGAAGATCAAGACACAAACTCAATTCCACACCCCGCATCCAAATGCACGACCGCACTGTCAGAAGCCAAAGATGTTGGCTCCAGTCCCCAGCTCACGTGCAAAATGCACTTTATAGTCAGTGGCCCACACTCTATTTCATGGGCTGCACACTCAGTCTAGCCAGGAACTGTCTCCATTCCACAACTCTTATGCTTTTGTACGGGTCGTGCGGCGCGGGAAGCGTGCTATTTTAATTGTATTTTCTAATTCCTAGTTCTAAGAGTGTGTAGAGAGAAAGAGACTAACTCTTCTCTTCTCTTTTATAATTTCCTAGTTTATGCATATGCCATTGAATCTAATGATTTAATTGGATTTAATTTCCATGGATTAGTGTAATTACTTGGGAATTTTAATTGTATTCATGACTAGGTAATGATTTTGTGAGATTTTAGATCATCCTATCTTATATGTCTATGAATATTCATGTTTGATTTGAGTTTTCTATATTCTTGTATGATGCATGTTATGTATATTCTATGATGCATCGTAATACATGTGTGATATGTTATCATGCTAGTCTTGATTTCCCTTGGGAGTGTCGTGGTAGGCATATTGTAGGTTAGTGAGTACCGGCTTTGTGAGTGCATGCATATATGATCAAGAGTACCGTCCGATCATTATAGCCTAGCTTGATTAGATCGTTGTGTAATAATTTTCATGTTAGGGAATGCATTACCCCTAACGGGGGTGTGAGGCACCCTCTATGTACCCTGATAGGAAAAGGCATGATAGTTCATAGCAACTAGGGTTGTCGTGTAGCAACCATCGTCGTTTCAACCCTAGAGTCACCGTGAGATATCTATTCCTTTTCTTCTATAGGCCTTGGGAGAAGTCTCCATAGTGGAGTGCCCGGGATGAATTTCCTTATTCTCATAACTAATGCTTTCAACAACCACAAGTTGACTGCTTAGGCACTTGATCCTTTATACGGGAGCGCATTAGCATTGGGAGTGAGTTTTACGAGAAAAAAGGACCGTTGTTGGGATCCCTGATCGTCGAAGCACTTTCCATAAGTACGAAGGTGGTGTTGATAGGATCAAATGAGCTTAGGTACCTTTGTGTGATAGACATTGGGAAGTCTCGACTATTACCCACACTATGTGATATACACATGAGATAGCTTTACATGTCTTATATGTGATAGAATGTAGGATTAAAGTCATTTACTTGTCATGTTACGCAAATATGTCCAAGACTAGTATAATATAGTTTGATATATTGTTTTGCATGATTAGTAGTTGTTAAACAAAAATCTCCCATAATCTATGTTTATAGCACTAGGTATTCCCGACAAACAATCAGAGTGACGCCCCATTTTTGGTTGGGTGTAGTTAACTTTTGAATTCTAGCATCTCTGTGGATGACCCCGGAGTTGCTACTAGCAACTCTCCCGTAGTCGGTAGTGAGCGCGGGAGTAACATATAAATATCTATCTTTGGTTTTTTAGCTACCGTAGGTAATTTGATTAAAAAGAATGATCCTATGGGTCCGGATCAAATTTTGGTGTCGTTGCCAGAGATGCTAGTTTAAATTTGAGAGTTAACTTACATAACTAGTTAGTAGTATCATTTTTTGTTTTTTTGTTTGTGTCCTTTTTTATCGTTTGTTATTTTCTGGGATAGGTATTGCTTGATTTCTTGGTTTAAACCTAGAACCCTTGCACTATGATTCCGAATTTTGTGTCTTTTCTTTGTTTCAATTCCGTTGAAAAAAATGGGGAGAGGAAAACTCAACGAGCAAGATTTTGTAGGATATGTCACTACGACCACCCTATGGAATCTTGGTTTTGGTTGATCGAATATAACAGAGAGGCAGGAGTTGTTAGTTCCCAAGGCCAATGAGATCGAGAATGGTAATTCGATGTTGAGTTACAAGCCAAATTCATTGTATGGTGTTGCATCGTGGAACCAACACTTAGAATTAGATAGTTGGTGCCCACCAACCTATATAATATCCCGAAACCAATTCCTAGGGTTAGTTACCAAGTCTGCATGTGAGAAAGTGTTTGGAGCCTTGGCTAGTTTTGGTAGGACTAGTGAGTCGCTCCAATCACAAGTGCTTGGCAACATTAAATATTTGGAAACTCAACTCTTCTCAAGCATTGAGAGAGTTGGAAGGAAATTGAGTGATTTGATGGGAAGGGTGAGCCAACTAGTTGGAATAATAAGGATAATGGATGAAGAAGCTCCGTTATCCCCTTCTCCGGATGGGTCAAGGAGTAGGCAAGGATTTGAGAACAACATGGAGCCTTTGGAGATTCTTGGACGTTGTGAGGTTAGTTTTTCTATCATTAACACTATTAATCTTATGCCAAAATTTTGAAAGAATTATGTTCTTTGAAGAATGAGGAAGGTAGAAGAGCCTTTGACGCTTTGAAAGAGATGCTTATGACCGCCCTTATCATTCAACCAACAAACCAGTTCATCTCATTTGAAATAATGTGTGACGCTTGTGACTATGCTATAGGTGCAGTATCAGGACAAAGAGTAGGGAGGGTGCAACACATCATATACTATGCTTTAATAACTCTAACTGATGCACATAGTAATTATTCCATAACCTAAAAAGAGTTACTAGCCGTAGTATTTTCCCTAGAGAAATTTAGATCCTATTTTCTCAGAACCAAGGTCATTGTGTACATGGATCATGTGGCACTTTTCCAATTTAATGACGAAAAAAAAGCGAAACATAGACTCATTAGGTGGATACTCCTTTTGAGTGAATTTGACCTTGACTTGAGAGATAAAAAGAGTAGTGAGAATGTGGTGGCCGACCATTTGAGTAGATTGATACCTCCTGAAAACCTAAATCCCGCCAAGGAGAGGCACAAGTTGGAACCTATCCAGGAAGAATTTCTCGACGAACAATTGTTTGGGATGACGACTAGCCAACCTTGGTATTCCAAAAAAATGGTCAAGTGGAGATATCCAGTCAGGAAATCAAGGCCATTCTTGAAAAGACGGTGAACCCTTCTAGGAAAATTGAAGTTCCCAATTAAATGGTTTGCTTTGGGCCTACCAAACCACAGGCAAAACTCCCCATAAGATGTCAACCTTCCGGATCCTCTTTGGTAAATGATGCCACTTCCAGATCGAACTCGGGCACAAGACACATTGGGACGTAAAATGCATGAATATCGACTTGAATGAAGTCGGGGAACATAGGAAGTTGCAACTACAAGAACTGTAAAGCTCATACGCAACTCCTATAAAACCGCACTAATTTACAAAGAAAGGAGGAAAGTGTGGCACGAGAAGAGAATAGTAGAAAAGGACTTTGTGGTTAGTGACCAGCCCCTTCCCAAGCATCGTAAATTGATGAACCACAGGAGATCCACTAATACCCGAGAGGAGGACTATTAGGGATCAAATATTGAATTTATATGTTGCTACCAATCCTACTATTATATTACCAAGAATGGTACATAGTGGTAAGTAACAGGTAATCCACAGAGATTTTAGGAATCTAATACTCAACTAAACAAAACTGTGGCCGGGTTTCATCAATCCGACCACGTGTTAGGAATAAACAATGTTGTAAAAAAAGTCATTGGAGAGAGTTTGTACTAATAACAACTAACAAGCAATTGATCACAAAATTTGACAATATAAACTAACACTCAGGGAAAATTTACGTAACATGGTCAATGTTATTTCGATCATCAATTTCATCAAATACAAGAACTAAACCCTATTCTAGTGTGACACATGGTGCGGACAATGGTAAAAAATTACACCTATCTGTCACATAGAGGTGCGCAAATAAAACCTTCCATCCGCCTCACATCTGCAACTAGAAGAGTGCAACAATGACTATAGCTCATTACGCAGGTCTGATTCTCACTCGTGCGATTAAATCCTAGGCGGAACACAACGAACTACCCTAGGCTTACAAAGGCAAAGGAAGTAGGTGTCTTATCGATGGTTCCAGGATCAGTAAGATAATTCTAGTTTGCCACCTAATCTATCTCTACCCGCTACCCTTTGGGTCTCTTTGGTTGGCTAACTAGAGCATAGTTGGTCGTGAGGATTAACAACGGTAACCTTCGTGCACAAGGCCAGTTCCGGACTATCCTCACCCTAAGTGTATCTAGTTTCCTTAACCAAGGAGTAAAAATAGTGCACCAACATGAAAGTAGACTTATTTGTGTGCCAATAAAGTTTGACAATCATGCAACTCACAAGAATATTAAGAACGAGCCAACATAATAATCACAAAACACAAAGAAATAGATAGATCTAGAAATCTCACAAAATAAACATTAACACATAAATAAAAATATTTTACCTAATTTAAATCCCCACTCTCTAAGCATTAAACCAAGTATTTCATTTGAATCAACACCTTTTGGCAAAAGAAAAATAAAAAAGATGAAAAGAAAAGAACCTAGAGAGAAGGAAGCTATTTTCTCTCTCTAGCCTACTCTTGAGATCTAAAAAAGAGCATTAGCTGAAACCCTAGTATCATTGGTCCATATATATAGTATTAAAGAATTGGGCCTCAAAATAGGCCCAAAAATGCCAAAAACCCTAGCATCCGCCACTAGCATGGGGGGTGGCTCCTGACACGGCTCGTGCCAGTCGAGGGGGCCTCGTGTCAGTGCGACACGCTAACCTTAGTACGGGCCATGCCGGTCGTGCTGGCGTGGCCCACTAGTCTCGGCACAGGCCATTCCCTTTCGTGCCGACATGGCCCATTTCAGCCGGCGCAAGGCGTTGACCGATTCTCATTTTGTCCCTTCTGATCCGCGTCCCACGTCGTTTGGTGCACCCTATTGGATGGAACCGTATTTTTCTCAGTATCTCGGTGCACCCCGTTTCATTATTCACACCCCATGGACCGGTCTTGGCATTTGTGACTTGAAACAGTGCTGGTCATGTAAAATGGAATGTCCCGTTCCCATACTTAGCAAATTTTTTGTAGTGAATATGTGACTTGGAGTGCATGGGTAGCCGAAATGGGAATCCCTCGTAACATCTACATTGACAAACTTTTGTTTCATCTCCCGCTCAGTGGACTCCAACTTAGACTCCCAAATATGCATTCCTTCTATGGAACTTAGCCTACTCCCAATTCTTCCAATTATAAGCTCATTCTGCCCACTGCAGGGCCAATATCTTGCATGATTTGGGTCGAGCTTGCAAGTTGTTCCCCGAATATGCAGAATTGGTTGAGGACATCTGCGGATATCAGAGAATGACTAATCGGTGCCCTAAGTGGGGTCTCATTGTCGTTCTCCTCTGTATCTATATAAATCCTTCTCAAACCTCAGATCAGGGGCTATGAAAAGGTCCTCCAACACCGTATCCTGCTTAATAGCTATGCGCTCTGGCTGGGGTAGAATTATGAAGTTGCACACCGAAGAGCCATCATATAGCCTTACAAAGAGATCCTCTGGAGTCATAATAGCCACTATCCCTGTTGTCACAAACCTTTCCATCGTGTACCGTGTCCCCGAACGATCCAGATTTGCCATCACCAATGAAGAAGGAAACAGATGGCCCAAGTGTTAGGCAAGAAGTCCAACCATGCCTCCCATAGAAATCTGGCCACCTTTCTTGTTTCCCATTACAAGGCACTCATCCACGAAAGCCAAAACCATGTTGGGGTAAAATTTTCCTTCCAGAGTCATCGCCCAAAGAACAAGGATATCCAGGCCCGGACATTGGGAGATTTCCCCATGACAGAACAATCCTGTAGCAAACAGTCGCTGAACATAACGTAAAGCTGGGTGGACGATCATCGTGCTCTTGAAAATGTGCTTCCACTCCGTACCTGAAAGGATTCTCCAAAAGTTACTAAATGAGAATGGAAGGCCTTGTTATTGATTCCTTGGGATATCCTTCTCGTACTTCCATCGAAACACTTAGGCAATGTTCCAGTGTGACATAGTGTACTCAGCGTCATCCAAGTGGAATCGAATGAGTCTTCTCCCCCCCATTGTCCTTCATTCTCTCTAAAGTCGCCATGAATTCCATAGATAATCAAATATAGGTCTTCGAGTGCTTCTCCAAGAAACCATCTAGGCCTATCCTATTAAGCAAGTACGTGACAGTATCGAGTAGGCCTAGAGCTCACAAAGTTTCTTTGCTAGTGAACTTTGTTTCCAAGATAGTACGCTTCGAACATTTTAGGCACCTTCACCTCCGTGCCGCATCCTCGAAAATTTTGGTCAACCCCATGAATTCACCAATGACAACAGCTGGGTTGGGAGGAGGGATGTTTCTGGCTCTCGTCTCCCAACGTTGGCGGGATTCTTCCCCTTGTCACCCCGGGAAGTGGTTCCCTTTTCTGAATTGTTCCTCTTTGAAGTCATCCTATTCATAACAAGATAAAGTTGTAATGAAAAAAATAACCAAAGGCATGCATTAAGATTCATTCAAAAAGAACATTCCTTCCTAAATAGCCACAAAATTTCAAATCATGTCATCTTAACAATTTAAATCATAGTATCCTCGGAAACGGTGCCAAAATTTGACCCACCCCCTCCCAAACGTCGTAAATTAATGAACCACGGGAGATCCACTAATACCCGAGAGGAGGACTTTCAGGGATCAAAGATAGAATTACCAAGAATGGTAGATAGTAGAAAATACCGGGGTTATCCACAGAGATGTTGGGAATCTAATAATCAATTAAACACAACCGTGGCCAGGTCGTCAATCCGACCATATGTTAGGAATAAATAGTGTTGTGAAAACAGTCATTGGGGGGAGTTTGTAGTAACAACTACTAACGAGCAATTGATCACAAAAATTGACAGTATAAACTAACACTCCGGAATCTTTCTGTAACATGGTAAATATTATTTCGATCATCAATTTCAACAAATACAAGAACTAAACCATATTCTATTGTGTGTTACACGTGGTGCAGACAATGGTCAAAACTTTCCCCTATCTGTCACATGGAGGTGTGCGTATAAAATCTTCATCAGCCTCGCCTCCGCAAGTAGGAGAGTGCAACAATGGTTATAGCTCATTACGCAGGTCTGATTCTCCCCCGTGCGATTAAGTCTCGGGCGGAACACCACGAATGAACTACCCCAGGCCTACAAAGGCAAAGGAAGTAGGCATTTTATTGATGGCTCTAGGATCAACAAGATAATCCTAGTTTACCACCTAATCTATCTCTACCCGCAACACTTCGGATCTCTTTGGTCGGCTAACTAGAGCATGGTCGATATTAGCAATGGTAACCTTCATGCACAAGGCCAGTTATGGAATATCGTTATCCCAACCACATTTAGGTTTCCTTAATCGGAAAGTAGCAATAGTGCACCAACATGAAAGTAGACTTAGATGTGTACCAACAAAGTGTGACAATCATGTAATTCACAAGAATAGTAAGAAAGAGCCAACACAATAATCACAAAATACATAGAAATGGGTAGATATAGAAATCTCACAAAATAAATATTAACACATGAATACAAATATTATCCCCAAGTTAAATCCTTACTCCCTAAGAATTGAACCCACGTATTTCATTGGATTCTAGAGAGAAAATGACCTATAGAGAAGGAAGATTATTTTCTCTCTCTAACCTACTCTTGAGATCTAAAAATAAGCATTAGCTTAAATCCTAGTAGTCATAGGTCAATATATATAGTAGTAGGGAATTGTGCCTAAATATAGGCCTAAAATGGCCAAAAACCCTAGAATCCGCAACTGGCATGAGGGGTGGCTCATGACAAGACCCGTGCCAGCCGAGATGGCCTTGTGCCGGCGTGAAACGCCGGCCTTGGCACGGGCCATGTGGTTTGTGCTATCGTGGGCCATTGGTCTCAACATGGCTCGTTCCCCCTCGTGCTGGCGTGGTCTATGTCAGCCGGTGCAAGAAGTTAGTCGGCTCTCCATTTTGCTTCTTCTAATCTGCGTCCCACATCGTTTGGCGCCTCTCATCAGCTAGAACCTTATTTTTATCAGTACCTTGGTGTACCCCACATAATTCTTCACACTCTGTGGGCAGGTCATGGCATTTTTTACTTAAAAGGGTGCGGGCCATGTAAAATAGAATGTCCTGCTCCCATACTTAGCCAATTTTTGGAGTGAAAAGGTGACTTAGAGTGCACGGCTAGTCGAAACAAAGACACCTTGTGCTGGACATTAACACCGCCCATGTCAGGTAGTACAAGCCATTCCAAGGCTCCCTGATACGGGTCGTGTCAAGCGGTGCAAGCCGTGCTAGCTTTGGCTTCGTGGCAAGCTTGTGCGGTCCATGCTAATCGTGGCTAGTTCTCTTGGTTAACTTCTTTGCTCCACTACGGGTTAACCGTTGGTCCAATTAGGGAGTTCTTGTAGTCGAGTATATAGCGCTCGAGAAGACAAATCTAATGGCAACCTCAAACAACGATCCCTTAGTTTCTTCTTTGGCCTTCTTGAACTTTGAATCCACCTTTCTTGGTTCCAATTCCATCTACTACCATGCTTTGGAGTCCATGGCCTTCGATCTACTACCATCCTTACGAATAGTCTTCAACACCTTCTACCATCCTTGCGAATAGCCTTCAAATATCTACTACCACCTTCGCGGATGGACTTCTCTAAAGATAAGGAAAAAGCACTCACGAGCAACCTACTGATGAGATCAAATAGGGAGATCTAAGTGCCCGTGAATACAAAGTGCCCATTAGCTTCAATTAAGTCTACAAAACTCCAGATTTAGACAAGAAAACCAATAATGACCATCTAAACCTTTTGTCGTCCAAACCCAACTAAAACTAGCAATCAACCAAACAAAAGATAATAATAAATGTGTTAAATGCATCCGTTAACGCATGCATAATGGTGTACATCAGTAGAACAAAAAGTTCTTGTTTACCCATCTCGGTTTAATATTTTTCTAGGTAAATTATGGTCGAAGTGGTCAGGCCCGTATGTGGTGACCAAGGTATACACTCAAGGTGAAATAGAGGTGAAAGATGAGAAGGATGGCACCAAGTTGCTAGTCAATGGTCAAAGGGTGAAACCATACTTTGAGTGGGGAAATTTGGATTAGTCTAGGAGGGAAATCTCCTTCTTGACGATCCAATCCATGAATGAACTCTTCCAAAGTGAATAATTTGTGGGGACGACATTAAATCTACCCATGGTTAATGTTCTTAAATTTTGTGAATTCACTTTTCTTTTAGGTAATTTTTGTGGAACTCGATTACGCTTGGTTTTTTGTTGTTTTGATAGGGAATATTTTGATCGAATGATGGTTCAAGGAGTTCACATTTCAAAATGGTTTTGGCACAAACATCGAAACTCCCTTCACTACTTCTATGAAGAAAAAGGGAAATTACTTTTAGACATCACTCATTCATAGGAGTTATTCTTCATACCACTTGGCGTAATTTGGGTGACCAATTTTCATTCCTAACTTACTCCACTTCTGATTTTATACTTTATATGATGCATTGGGGACAATTCAAAGTTTAAGAGTGGGGGATGGAGTTTTTAGACACTTAGGAGTTCTAAAAAAATTCTTTTGTGTTAAAATTTTCCCCTTATTGTCATTGTAATATAAATCCTACTTTGGGGCATTTTGTGCTACAAAAAATGAAAAATATATACCTGCCTATGTCGAAAACCCAAAAAGGTGACTTGGACAACAATGGGAAAGCCCCAGATACGTTGAAAACTATGCAAAAGTGAGAGGCCAAATGGTGTGGGAAAAAAAGTAAGAAGTGAGATATGAAAAGAAAAACAATTGTCGAGATGCTAGGATGAAAACCCGAAAGGGCTCCTAGGCAAAATGAGAGAAATTGAGAGAAATTGAAAAAAATTATCCTATACTTCTCTTTGATCGTTCTTTGGTAGTTCTTCTGGTAGAGTAAATTAGCTTCACACATTGATATTTTGTGAACTTCACCTTTGAGTTGCTATGTTGGTTGGATAGGTTTTCTTAGTTTTTTTAGGATGTGAAAGCTGTGAAATTCTTATGTTTTGGGGGAACTAGGATAGTCTAGGAATAAATTTTGGATGTTTTGGGGAATTCCTTGCATGCTATGTTTCACTTGGATATTTGCTCGTTCATGTTTACTAGAAGATGAGTAAAGGTTTAAGTGTGGGGCATTTGATGAGACGCTAGAAGCATGTGTTTCCTAATGCATTTAGGACATCTTTTAGTTGTTTTTGTTGGGTTGATTGCTATGTTTAAGTGGGTTTACATTACAAGGGGTTTAGATAGTTATTGTTGGTTTTCTTGTCTAAATCCCTCATATTGTAGATTATTTAAATCTAATGGATACTATCTCCTTACGAGGATCTAGATTCTATTTTGTGAGCTTCATTGTAGATCTCTCGTAAGCACTTTGGAGTAACTTAGTGAAGTCTATTCATAAGCATGGTAGAAGATAGTTGAAGGTCATTCGCAAGGATGCTAGTAAATCGAAAGGCACACACTTAATATTGGTAGTAGATAGGATGCGCTGGAGAAGAAAGAGTCAAAGTTTGGAAAAAAGTGAAAACCGACATGTACCATGTACTTTTACACAGCTCGTGCAGAACCAAAGCCCTATGCGACTAAGTCCTAGCGCGGGCATATCCTTTTGTACGGCAAGTGGGCCCTGAATATTAAGACACGGACTCTAGTACGCGCCCCGCAGCCAAATTCGCAATTGCACCGTCAGAAGTCAAGTATGTTGACACTAGTCCACAGCCTGCACCACTCAGAAGCCAAATTCATTCTCCAGTCGGCGGCCCAGGATTTTTTACCCGGGCCATGCTCAAATTGGCCAGGAAATATCTCTAGTCCGTGGGCTGTGTGCTATTGCACGGCCCGTGTCGATGTGGCTGCTAGGGTTTCTCTTTGTTTTCGACTTCTCTAGGGTCCATTTTCACCCACCATATAAGGAGCACTAGTCTACTACGTTTTAGAGAACCTTCATAATTGTATTTTCTAATTCAAAGTTCTAATAGTAGGTAGAGAGAGAAAGAGACCAACTCTTCTCTTCTCTTTTAGTATTTCCAATTTTATGCCTATGGCGCTGAATGCAATGATTTAATTGGTTTCAATGTTCATGGAGTTGTGTAATTACTTGGGGATTTTATTTATATTCATGACTATGTGATCATTTCGTGAGATTCTAGATTATCCTATCTCTTATGTCTATGAATATTCATGTTTGATTTGACCTTTTTATATTCTTGCATGACTAGTAATTGTTAGACAAAAAACCCCCCTAAAATCTATGTTTATAGCACTAGTTATTCCTGACACACAATTGGAGTGATGCCCGATTGTGAGCTGTGTGCAGCTAACTTTTGAATTCTAGTATCTCTGTGGACGACCATGGACTTGCCACTAGATACTCTCTAGTAGTTGGTAGTTAGCACAAGAGCAACATATAAATCTCTATCTTTGGTCTTTTAGCACCCGCGAGTAATATGATTAAAAAAGAATGACCCCGTGGGTGCGGATCACAAAACAACTACCAATTTATATGTAAATTGAAGCTAACAAGCAGAAAAATCCAACAACTCAACCATGAAAAAGTTATCACTAGCATTGGTCTATTTATTAAGAAGTCTGTGAACCTATTTTCAAATCCACGTATTTGTTGTCCACACAAATCAACCCATTAAACAAGTTGTGTACAAAGCTCAAGCTTCGGTTAGACTCATGAAATGAGCGATCAAGTTACACGGACATGAGATGTGTTATGAATTAGAAACCCCAGTCAAAGGCCAGACATTAGCTAATTTCATTGTAAAATTGCCAACTATTAGAACATCTCATGAAGTAGAAAAGCATAAATCAAATGAGAGCTACGTAGAGTTAGTAACGATGTTGGAATTGGAACAATCAAAAGGAAAGACCAAAGTACATGACAATGGTTGGCCTCTCTATATAGAGAGAAAATCCCAAGATTGGTGCTACAGTAGTTGGGGTGGAAGTAAATAGGGAGGACGTATTTTGAAAATGCGTCCTCTGTAAAAAAAAATTAATCGTTGGCATGAAGTACCGCATTTTCGAAATGCGGATTTTGAATCTAAATTTATTTTCCATCCTAATTTTGGTTATTGAAGCTTTGACCCAAATTTAGTTTTTTTTCTTTAATTGGACACATGCAATAACCGCAATTCTGAAATGCGGTTCTGTAATTTTGTTTTTTTGTCTCGAGTTTGTTTCTTGCTTCTTTGACCGGGATTTTCAAAAAAAAATTCAAATTTCTAACATGCAAGAAACGCATTTCCGTTATGCGTTTTCATACTTTTGCCTTTGACCCGGGGTTTGTTTTTCTGTTTAATAGAAGATGCATTATCAAAATGTGTCTTCAGTTGTTCTCTTTTTGCCGAGCCTTGCTCTGCACAATCCCATCCCCATTTTTGACATTTGATGTACTTCGACTAGATCCAGCGTGCTCCTTCTTCGCACCTTGATTGTGGGGCACAGTAATTCGGCAGTGGGAGATAAGGTTTGGGTAATTTTTATATCCGAGTGTTTTGTCGTAGTTTGTTGTTTTTTGCCTGTTTCTTTATGCGTGTGTGACCGGTGTGCTCGATTGTATGTCGCACTCAGCTTCACCGGCTGTTTGATCGTCGAGGAGGAATTTCCGGGCAGCGCGTGGCATCACGCACCACTCACTCCAGCCGTGTGTAGCCTTCACGCTCCACCCATTCCACCGGCGCGTGAATTGGATGCGGCACCCCTCTGGCCGAAGATTGTTTCTGTTCCATTTTTGGGTATTCTTTATGTTTTGCACTGCATTGTTTGACGGAGAAAAATATCTGAAGAGAAAATTGTGGAATAAATTTCACGTGTTGTATGAAATGGAGTGGAAATATTATGTTTGCTGTGGTGATAAATGCTGTTTTTTTTGTAAAATGTTGTGTGAACGACGAAAATATTTGAAGAGACATTTCAGAAATACGTAGTATATGATATATGACTTTATTGGAATTTTAATGTAATGTTTGAATTGACATTTTAGGAATACATTGTATATGCTGCAATACATTTTTTGGTATGTAA
This sequence comes from Rubia tinctorum, assembly GCA_032355605.1. Lineage (NCBI taxonomy): Eukaryota > Viridiplantae > Streptophyta > Magnoliopsida > Gentianales > Rubiaceae > Rubia > Rubia tinctorum. The sequence continues at coordinate 14,265 of JAULKM010014042.1, forward strand.
AAATGAAGGTAAACTTGTAGAGTTTTCGTGATGGATATTATTTGAAATAGTTTGGAGTTGATATGGTCGGAACGTAATTATTGTGTATTCTTAAATGATGTAGCTGATTTGACGGTCGTTATGGAAATCAATGAATAGATGTTGTTGAATGTAAACATTTGTGTTTAATGCACGGTGATTGGTTATGGCATTTGGATAGCATTTTCAAATGTACTGATACGTTTGTTTGTACCATTGTAGGGAAAATTTGGGGTGCAGTATCGAGGAACTTTCACCGTTCTCCAGTGGTACACATTTTCTTTGTCGAAGGTATGTTTCATTTGAAGGAGTAGTGATTAAGAAATATTACATCTGTAGTTGGTGATGTTTGAGTGTAATATTTTTCATATGATGTAGCGATGTCTTTTGAATGAGGTTGTACTGTTTTTTATGACGATAATTTATCATGTTGAATGACACTCTTCTTTTGCGAATGTAATTATTAGTTGTGTACTACTACATTGCAGTTGTACAATGAATCTGTTGTTGTACTTGTATAGAGGGGGAGTGATTAAGTATGATGTGAACGTTGGTATGTATTATGATCCCCCCGTTGTTGAGAAACATTTGACCATAAAGCGGAGGTGTGGTCACTCTGAATTAGTTGAATTAATTGTCAGACGGCTTGGCATTAAATGTGAGGGGTTTCTTGAGACAAGCCTTTATCATCTTCCTGAGATGATTGGTTCTTATATATATTACAAATGTTTTGAAGTGGAGGATGACTAGTCGACGGCGAGCTTATTCGATACTGTTAATGGAATGTCCATGTCGGCAGCGGATCTTTACATTAAGCTGGAGAGGATTGAGACGAACTTTGAACGGTCGGGTGATTTTGGCCCGGACATGTTTATGTCGTTGTTGAGCAATATCCAGAACTATACCCCATCAACTTCCCCTCCCTTTCCAACACCTGATTGTGGTAAAGTTTTTGGAGAATCTCATGTTGGTGGTGAGTCGATCTAACCTACAGCGTATGTCCAGGCAGGCTGCTCTCAACCGTCCACAAGTGCTGGTCCATAAGGTGGCTATCATGAAGAATTCAATGTCTTCAGCGATGATTACGTCGGTGAAATTAGAGAGCATTGGTCAGGTGGTGGCGGTGGTAGCCATGCCGCAGGCCATTTTGTTGTGGATGGAGAGGATGCTGAGGTTGGGGAATTTGAAGCAGCAAGCGAAGATTGTCATTCATTATCATCTGATATGAATCTGGGGGATGATGATCGCTCGCAGGTGTATATGAACATTGTTCCTACTACATTTCGTCAAGTGTGGAATCCTAATACCAGGGCATTATTTAGGGATTATGGAGGTCTGAATGAAGTTGGGTATGACCCGACCGATTGTGGCAGAATACTGCCTAATTATGTTCAAGAGATTGGGGAAGTTGATTTGGGAATGAGATTTTGGACTAAGATGGAATTGATGGAGGCAATATCTAGGTGGAGTTCGAAGATGAATAGGGAACACCAGGTTGTGGAGATCAGGTCGTGTACATGGTACGCGAAATGTATGGAAGTCGTGAACGGAAGCGGAAATTGTTCGTGGGTTGTTAGAACAATCATTAAGTCTTCCCATGGGATGTGGGAGATCACCAAATGGACAAGCAATCATTCTTGTATTGGTGCTGGCCGATCGGATGGAAACACAAATGTGACATCGTTGATGATAGCTCACTCCATTCGATATCAGGTGGAGTCCAACCCCTCATTCCGGGTCAATGATGTTATAGAGCATTTAAGGAAGGAGTTAAATGTTACCATTTCCTACAAGAAGGCGTGGTACGAGTCATGACAGGAGAATGACAGTCGTTCAGTGGCAAACCATATGCACCGACTTCCTAGGGCAACACCCACCCACCCCCTCCGATGCCATCAAGGAAGGTCGTATAAATGCCTCTTGGTTTGTGACGTGCTTCACACTCAACTTCCTCTTCATGCCACGAACGTTGATTGTCAGTAGCGGGCGAGGGTATTTATTCTACTCTTGCTTGGTGGAATGCTGATATCTGACACTTCGGGGTATCAGATCCCTCTCCTGTACTTGTCGCAGATCATGGACTTAGATGCAGCTCATCAATTTAGTTAGGGCAGTGCCATTCTGGCACACTTGTACGGAGCTTATGTGACGCCGCAATTCCGCTGACAAAATCCATATCCGGGCCAGTTGTCCTCCTACAGGTAACAGTTGCTTTAACAACTCGTTAGTGTTTTACATTTGCATACACAATGCTGACGTTGTATTTTCATGACTTTTGTCCTGCTAGTTGTGGGCGTGGGAGGGAATACCGAGCATTCGTCCCACCGGACTACTTCCACTGACCAACACTCTGAGTGTTGTTGGTTCAAGGTCAGTGTTAAGTAACTGAAAGCTAATTATTCTCAACATTTCCCTAACTAATGAAAACTAACGATTTTCACTCTCTCCTCGGCAGGTGGAGAGCTAGGTATAACTATTCGCGATCACCGATGCATGTGCTAAAACTGTACCGTGATCATCTGGCAGCTCTCGACGACATCCTGGTACACAATAGTTTGGCATCCCTTATACCCCTAAACTTAAAATTTTAATTAAATTTCAGATTGTTTAAAAAATATATTTTTTCCTGCAGTTCATTTGGCAGCCATACCCAGAACATCTTCTGCAGCATCTGCCGCCATATTGTACAGCCGGTAGGAACAACTGGCTGTTGACTGTCGACCTCATTTGCTGGCACATGGTCGAGGGTCATCATGTTCACTGTGTGCTCAGGCAGTTCAGCTACATCCAACCAATACATGTGCAATTGGTGCCGAAAGAGGTACATAAACAACTACATTCAAGAGACCGTCTGGGAAGGTCGTACGTGGACTGGTGAATTGTACTGAATGCGCATGTTCAGGCGTGGGAGCAGCGGGCAGTCTATGTAGCCCTGATCCTCGGCATAGCAGATCCATACACACTGGATAGGGAATACATGGAGTGGTATCTCCGTAGCACCGTAACAATGATTGACCGCCCAGGAGAGCCCCCAACGGTTACGGAAGGGTTTCATGGGGATGGGGCAACCATGGAGTACATGGTATTTATTATTTTCGTCCGATAAGATTTAATTAAAACCACACATTTCTGCATTTCATTTTATCTAACATGTTAATCTCATTTTATGCAGATACAGGTTATGTCCAGAATGCGCCTAAGTTCCTAGATTAATCTGGACGCATGTCCCCCACCTTACGCAGAGGTTATCAAGAACTTATATGAAGATGCCAAACATATCGTAGAATGTGCGTATGAGCCCTCCAGTGTGCGTTACTATCAGCCACATGTGCACCCCCGAGGGACCCCCCTGGTGTGAGGTAGAATGAAATCAGAAGCCATCGTCCGGCTCCTCCTGCCAGACAAGAAGGTCGAAGACAGCGCCTCACAGGACCTACTCCAAACACTGATTTCTCTCAAGCCGAACATTCACATGCTAGTCCGGCCTACGAAGGACCATTAGATGCTGGACCATCTCACTGCAGCACTTCACAAGTTCCTTCTACTGCATATCTTACTCCATCTAGTAGTCTGGCACATCTGTCTATACCTGCTCTGGTCCATACAGCTAGCGGTCCTCCACTTCAACATCATTTCAATGCCGCAGCTGGGGATGACATCGAGGAGGATTTTATGGAGGGCATCCAAGATGAAGACTTAGCAGCATCCACTCATGCGCCCATAAGAAGACGCACATCATACATCCGCCTCCATGTGGAACCGGTGGAAAAATTTGCGGCGGGTGCCATTAGTACATTTGAGACTGCAGTTCAACTAACATTGCATTTCTTTCTTTCACAAAGTAGCTTAGCATTCAATATAACCACTACTCTATTTATTACAGTAAAAATAATCGTTAACGCGTAATAGACTATTTTCAAATGCAAAAAGTACTAGGCAATTCAAAATATTAAAAAATTCAACAGTATTCAAGACATGCTTAATCCTATAATCAAGTGAAATATATACATACATTTGTATTACACTAGAGTAATTTAGATTACAATTAGAGGAAGCATTTTGATATTTCCTTCTTTCGAATTTCCAGGAAAATTTATCAAAGTAAAAAAAATGATGGAGGCTGCATTATTAAACCCTTAAATTGAATAAAATTAAATGATAGATAAAATAAAATTATTGAAATCACAAAAAAATATATATAATAATATTCAGGTTGACGACGCATTATTAAAATGCGTCTCCTACATTTTCCTTCTTTTTCCGACATTTCCGAGTACCTCCATATAATTATATTAATATTAAAATGCATCTCCCAAACGGTGAAAACGCATTACTGAAATGCGTCTTCCCGTTATTTCTTTTTTTCCAAACATTACCACGGAAAAACAAAAATAACAAAAAAAAATACCGAACACAGCAAAAATTACCGCAAATTACCAGGAAAAAAAAGGTGAAGACGCATTACTGACATGCGTCTTCTCCTTCACTACTACAAACTAAGTCTAATATAACATTTTTCTTGCAACACTTATTTTAAATGTTACAATAGTTTATAAAATGTTATTTAAACTTTTGAAAAGTGTTAAATAAATATTGAAAAGTATTACATAAATTTTAAAAAGTGTTACATTAGGTCTAATGTAACATCGCCTAAGGTAATACTTGTAGAAGTGCTACTTTAGGTGTTATTGTAACACTTTGAACCTACTGTAACACTTTTACAAGTATTACCTACGATATTATATTAGATATAATGTAACACTTTTAAATTTTAGGCAACATTTTTTAATATTTATGTAATACTTTTCAAAAGTTTAAATAACACTTTATAAGTTATTGTAACATTCTAAATAATTGTTGCAAAGAAAGTGTTACGGTAGGTCTAATTTGTAGCAGTGTTTTTTTAATATTACCGCGGAAAATCCAACCTAAAAAATTTAAAACACAGGTTGAAGACGCATTACTGAAATGTTTCTTCTACTTTTCCCTTTTAAAGAAAATTACCACCCGGCGAAAAATGTAAAATAAAAAATTCAAAGTGAAGACGCGATACGGAAATGCGTCTTCATAATTTTTACTTTTTTAAAAAACATTTTCTATTACGAAAAGAACAAAAATAATTTAAAAGTAGAAACCCATGAGGACGCATTTCCGAAATGCATTTCCGAAATGCGTCCTCCCCCATTTTATCCTCCCCTAGCTAAACCCTATTCTGCATCCACATGGGGGGCAAATCACCCAAAAATAAAGCACTCCTATGGAGCATCTAGCGGATATGGGTGTAAAGCAGGCTTGTTTTTACAAAGCCTGGAAGGAGATGTATTTAAATATGTACTTTGCTTTTATTTTTTCCTCTCCAGCAAAATATGGAGTATGAAAAACTCATCAGCGGCCTTGATTTGGCCATGCGAATGGACATACACAGTAATCGAGTCTACCAAGAGGCCGAATAGAAAACTTGATGGCATTATTCATTCAATTCCCTAGCATGGGTGTCTACCAAGAACTCAAAGCTCTTTAACACAATTTTCCTAATTTAATCCTTTACAAGAAGGGATTTCTTACACCCTGGTTACAATGCATAGGCCCAACTCTGGCTTCGTACATTGAACGAGAACTGCATGAAGGACCAGGTAGAGTTCACCCAGTGGGTAGGATGTTAACCAAGAAGATCATCCGATTGGGATTCTATTGTTATAAAATATTGAAGTCTTTATTAATGGTGCATTGTTATCACATCAATGACACATTTCATTCATAATAAACATTACAATATATAGTGTACAATCTAAACTATAACATAAATAAATTATTAAATTATCATCTATTATCTAACATACAAGCAAAATAATTCTATAAGGAAACTAACACCTATAACTATTCCATATTACCTTATACTATATATAACTATTTCTTAAACCTTTTCATGTTTCCTTAAAGGATATTCACAGAAAATAAGACATAATATTGTTGAACATATCACAAAATATCACCTACACTCCTACCCAAGTTGGAGGATGAAAATCACGAATGTTCAACTTGTCAAGTAGACTTTGAAACCAATAGAAGTAGTAGCGGTAGAGTAGTATTTGTAGAAATCCTTACGAACGGCGGCGGTGCATGAGCGGCAGCGGCGGCGACGCTTGAGGACAGCAACTGAATGCGGTAGTGGCGCGTATAGATAACAAAGCGGATGGCGGCGGCAGCGCTAGCTCCTCCGGTGGCAGCAGTGTGGATCACGACGGCGGCAGTGTGGATCACGACAGCGGCAGAGAAGGTAAGGGCGACGACGGCAACGCGGATACAACTAAAGATAAAGGGTCCCTGATCGAACCCGCTCTGATACCATGATAAAATATAATATACTTTATTAATGATGCATCGATATCACATCAATGTCACACCTCATTAATGATGAGGATTACAATATATAGGGTTACAACAAACCAAAGTCTAACGGAAACAGAATTCTAAGTCTATAAGGAAATTACCATCTATAACTAATTTTATAATGAAACTAATCCTATAAGGTAACTACCATTTATAACATTTCCCTACAAGGGAAATGATTTCTTATTTCCTTATCACCATTCCTCAAGTTGGAGCGTGATGATCAAGAATGCCCAACTTGGGAATAAAATTATGAAATTGCCAATCATTAAAAAAATCATTTTAGTATGACGGGACAGATTGACAAATTGGGGCCGTCAGAGGTGCCAAAGTAGTAAGGAGAGTTCATAGATCGATCAGAAGGTATAGATCCCTCAGACCCCGATTGTAACTGCAACTGTTTGAGTAAAACTGCAATCACATATGCGGCATTGAGATTCTATAACTTATTAGTCTCAGCTTCAGTAGCGATGCAGGCCTACTCAATAGCATTGGAACTGGAACCAGGAGTAGTCATTGGTGCAGATCAGTAACACACACGATAGGCGGTACGGTAGGTCGGACGCTGCGGCGCGTGAAAAACATGCACGGCGAATCCGGGTCGGCACGGACGGCAAACATTCACGGCAGTTGGAGAAGAAGTTGCGGCGACCATCGGCTATGAAATTGGAAAATCAGGTAGGTAGAGGCACAGTGGCACGTAAAGTCGGGTGGTGGCGCGTGAACGTCACTCGCCGGAAGCTCGGAGTAGTACGAATCGCGGCAACCGTTGAGGTAGCAGCGGCGATCGAAAAAATAGCAACCAGCAGGGCAGTCGAAGACGGCGGCGACTTGTGTAGTGTAACGCGCGGCTTGACGGCGGCGGCGGCTCTTGCGGAATGACACATCTCATTTATAATGAGTATTACAATATATAGTGTACAGTCTAAACTATAATAGAATAGAATATTAAAATATCATCTATTATCTATCATGCAAGCAAAATAATTCTATAAGGAAACTAACATATATAACTATTCCATATTACCTTATACTATTTCTTAAACTATTTCATGTTTTCTTAATATTGTTGAACATATCACTACATATTGGTATCTTTGCAGATGTACGCAACTTCGTCCAATGATGTAGAAGATTCCTAGTCAATGCAGTAGTGCCCATGGAGCAGCAATCAGAATTGGCAAGAATTTACGGTGGATGACCATTAGGAAAATGATGAATCGACATTGCAGGAACGTTCCTACGAGCAGTTGGAGGAGTGAAGTATGTTGCTATGATCATAGAATACTTCGGTAATTATGTAGAAGCTAATGCATTGAATAAGAATAATGGGCGATGTAATGACAAACTTCGTATGGCAAAATGCTGTGTCTTAATACCGTGTACTATAATAATGGTTACCTGTTGTGCCATAATACATGCAGAATGTTGTTTGTCAATGAGATCACTTAATAATCCATTTAAACAAGAGGAATGTTGTCTGTCAATGATATCACCTAATAATGATTGCTTGTTTGAATGGATCACTTGATAACGAGATTTACATGAAAATATAAGAAGGATTGCAAATGCTGAATTAATAGAATATTAAATGAATTAGAATGAAAGTAAAAAAAGAATACTCTTTCTGATTAATTTTGTATATATCATTTTCATATCTGATTCTGTCTTGTATACTCTTTGTACTCAGTATATGTATATATATATATGAATAAACACAGCCACAATTATTTGTGGGTTTTACATTCTAGCATGGTATCAGTCAGGTATCTCTAAATATTCTCTGGCTTGTTCCAAAATTTCCAAATTCTCCTCCTTGTTTTCCTATCGCTTGACCGCCGCTCCTGCTGCGCCATCGAACACGGCTGATCGGAAATCCATGCCACCACACGCGCCCGCATGCGCTACTTTTGGTTTCATCTCTCCCGATCACGCGCTGCCTGGTGACCTTCACGCTCCAGTGTTTGTGATCCCGTGCCGCACTTTCTACTCTGTCCTTGCACAAAAATTAAATCAGTAGTCCACTGTCATTCACAAGCTTGTTGTGTGTTTGGTGCGATTTTTTTTTGTGCTTGGATCTGTTCTCGATGGCGTCAATCACTCTTCCTTCGTTGATTAACTGCATCACAATCAAGCTTGATGGTTCCAACTACTCTCACTAGCGTACTCAGGTTACTTCTGTTTTACGAACTATCAAGTTGATTGGTTATGTTGATGGTACGACTGTCTGCCCTCCGGAGACCGCCAACTCGTCCTCCAAGGAATTTGAAGACAGAGTTTCTGGCGATGCTAATCTCCGTGATGTTCGGATCCAGACAGATCAGCTTGTTCAAGCTGCCCTTTTTTCATCCCCGAATCCTTCTGCAATGTCACCAGTTGATGGCATGGTCACTTCTGCTCAGGTATGGAATGCTTTGGCTACTAAATTTCATAATAATTCTTGTGCTCGTCGTCTCTTTCTCGTTGATCGTTTTTATGGAGTTTGTCAAGAAAATCTATTGGTGTGGTATTTTATCGTGGCTTGAATGACACACTATCCCAGTATTCTTCTGCTCAAATGGTGAAAGACCATTTACCTCCTTTGTACACCATTGTTGCTGATGCTGAAGCACTAGAATTTTCCCTTAAAGTCTGTCTGTCTACCTCTTGACCGGTTCCCTCTGCTTTTGCTACTTCTCAATAGGGATTTGGACAGGCGATCGGGACAAGGGAGGCCGCGTATTTGGCCGAGGTCGCAGTCGTGGTCGCGGTGGTGGCCGTGCAATGCCGCCGGCCGCCGGTGGTGCACCACTTCAATCTGGCCGTCCGAGCTACGTCTACCAGCGGTGTCATCTCCCCGGTCATCTTGCTAAATTTTGCTACAAGCTTTCACTTGTTGCTCGCGATGAGGTTGCAAACTCTGTGGACACAGATCAACCACATTATTAGCAGCTAAATGCCACTCCTGATTGGTAAATGGATTATGGTGCAACCAATCATATGACTGGCTCAGCTTCCAATTTGGATAACGTAGCTCCTTATCACGGTAATTGTCGTGTTTATTTTGGTAATGATTCTTCTTTGAATATTTCTCATGTTGGCAATTCCCGGATTTCTGATTCTCTTACTTTATCTGATGTCTTGGTTGTTCCAAATATCACCAAGAATTTATTATCTATTGCCAAGTTGACAAGGGACTTAAATGTTGTTCTTTCTTTTGATGACACTTTTTTTACTATCCAGAACAAGGTTACCAAGGAGATCGTGGGGCGAGGACACAGTGAGAGAGGTCTTCACATTTTAGATTATGGTGGTGCTACTTTAGTTTCTTTTGTTAATTCAAATAAAGCCAAAGCCTCCTTTGAGCTATGGCATAGTTGGTTAGAACATGTTCCTTTTTGTGTAATCTCATCTTTAAATAAAACTGGTAGTCTGTCATTTACTAGTTTGCTGCCAAAGCCTCATTTATGTACTTCTTGTGAAATGGCTAAAGGCAAGCTTCTTTATTTTAATGATAATTTAAAACACGCACCACACGTACTTGATTTAGTTCATTGTGACCTATGGGGACCCTCACCTGTTGTCTCTCGTGCCGAGTATTTTTATTATGTTATTTTCTTTGATGATCACTCTCGGTTTACTTGGTTATTTCCTCTACGATGTAAGTATGATTTTGTGGAGGTTTATATGCAATTTGAGGCTTTTGTTGAGAATCAGTTTTCCACTACTATTGAAGTTTTTCAGAGTGATGGTGGAACCGAGTTTGTGAATCATCGTATGCGATCTCATTTTTCGTCTAAGGGCATTCATCATCAAATTTCATGTCCTTATTCTCCAGAGCAAAATGGTCATGCAGAAAAGGAAACATCACCATATCACCGAGACTGGTTTGTCATTGTTATTTCACTCCAGACTTCATCATTCATTCTGGTATGATGCTTTTTCAACAGCAGTCTATACCATTAATAGGCTGCCCACTCCGGTATTATCTGGTCAGTCTCCTTACTCCATTATTTTTAGCTCACCGCCCGACTACTCCATCTTTCATGCGTTTGAATGTCGTGTTTTTCCATACTTGAGGCCTTATTCTGCGCATAATTTGGAACCCCAGAGTATGTCATGCATTTTTTGGGATACAGTTCACAGTACGAGGGTTATCGATGTCTTGATCCTCTTACCAAGAGAGAGTACATCACTCGTCATGCTCTGTTTGATGAAACTTATTTTCTGGATTCCCGTACTGGTTCTGTTACAAATGCTTCGTCACAGGATGTTTCAGCTTTTTTTGAGCCATCTTTGGTTACCTCAGAGGTATTTGAACCATCTTCCTCGGAATCACCCATTATTTTGGATAATTTCATTTTGCAGGATTCAGTGGATTCTCCAGTAACAACGCTGCATCAGCCGACACCAGCACCGCCCTTACTGGCCGTGTGTGGGCCTCACATGCTGCCTCGATCTCCAGTGCGTGTCGTACACGCGCCGACACACCAGTCTCCGCCGACGCCGTCTGCAATTTATGAGAATTCACCGTCGCCATCTCGCCCGCCGGATGTCCAGCTGGACACAGCCGCTGGAGCTCACGCATAGCTGGATACCGTCGCGCGTGTCATCCATGCACCAACCTCACCACCGGACATGTCCGCAGTGGCTGACTGATCACCGTCTCCAGACCGGTTATCGATCTCATCGTGCATTGACTCCGATCCCAGCTCGAGATCCGTGCTACCAGCTTCGGGTTTGGTGTCTTCTCCAGTTCTAGTCCCCTCTTCTCGGCATCCAATGGTGATTCATTCTCGTACTGGGTCTTTACGTTACAAAATTTTTTCTGATTATGATTTTTCTGATTTATTGGGTGCTTTATTTGCAAATACTGAGCCTCAAAGTCATCGTTCTGCGGTCAAGGATCCAGACTGGGTTGCTGCAATGGATTCAAAAATGGCTGCTTTACGCGCTTAACAGACATGGGAGCTGGTTTCCCGACCTCCTCGTGTAAATATTGTTGGTTCTAAATGAGTGTATCATTTAAAGTACAAGTCTGATGGTTCACTTGATTGGCACATGGTCAGGTTAGTTGCTCAAGGTTTTTCTGAGTTACCTGGTTTTGATTATGATCATACATTCAGTCTGGTTATGAAAGCATCTACTGTTTGTACTATTTTGTCTCTTGTTGTCACTCGTAATTAGCCATTACGACATCTTGATGTGAAGAATGCATTTTTAAATGGTGTTCTTGATTCCCCAGTTTATATGGAGCAGCCTGCTGGTTACAAAGATCCTATGCGTCCTGATTTTGTTTGTTGTTTGTGCATGGGCATTTATGGTTTGAAACAAGCACCCCATGATTGGTTTCAACGATTTAGTTCTTTTTTGGTTGGCCTTGGTTTTGTATGCAGTTCTGCATATACCTCCTTATTTGTTTTTTTTTCCCAAGGTGCTTCTCTAATTTATTTGCTAGTTTATATTGATGACATTATTCTTACCGAGAATGATGGTCATCTCATAAACAAGTTCATTGCTCGTGTTCATCAAGAGTTTAAAATCACTTATCTTGGCACATTTTTAGGTCTGGAAGTTGTGTGAAATTCTGATGGCTTATACCTTGGCCAAGCCAGATATGCCAAGGACATTTTATTGCGCGCCGGAATGCAAGACTCAGCGCCGGTAGCTATACCTTTTGTAGCCTTTTCACAGTTTTCCAGCACTTCCGATAAGCCATTCAAAAATATCACTCTTTACAGCTCTTTGGTTGGTGCACTACAGTATTTGTCCATTACGCGTCCCGACATTTCTTATGTTGTGAACAAGGTCAGTCAGTATATGCAGTCCTATGTGTGTGACCCTCTAAGCTCTTAATCACGTTGGCAATAAATATGAATTGACTTAATGACATAAACCAACAAAGCATATATAGAAATTAATGGCACCGACAATGATGTTATTTCATATGAAGCCTATGCCAAAATCAATTGCCAACAATGGAAAACCTTATCCAACAAGATGCTCAGTAGAAGAACATTGTCTCACGTGAAAAGCAAAGGACACATCCCCGAAGCACATTTTTTCCATTGTCCTCGGTTTGCACTAGATCTACATGCTCAAATCTATAGACATCAGCAACCATTGGCAGCTTTATGGGTGCATGACCTACTTATGGAGTTGGATAAGGACACAATGTCTTTCATTGTCATTCTGCTAAATCATTTGTGGTTTTGAAGACAAATGATTACATGGGAACATTCATGTTTTGAAGACAACTCACACAGTTCAATACTCCTTGATACAGATTTACACAATAAAATTGTGTAAATCCAATTGAACATGGGTGATTGAACACTCTTAGATACAGGGACTTCTACTTTAAATGAACCTGAAACATGGCATTAGATTGAGACTCATGACTCTCTAGATTTATCATTATATTTTGATGCTGCCACTACTTCAAACTACACATTTTTCAGATGATTTGTTAGGGCATCTGAGGGTCCATGGGTACATGGAGAATCCACTTGAATTATACAAACGTATTCAGCTAAGACTGCGGAATCATCTGCCCTTATGTTCGATCTACAAGGTTGTATTAAGCAGATTATCCCCTAATTTCATCATGTGTGATGCCTAAATGATAATTCATGCTATCAACAAAAGAGAAGAAGAGAGAAATGGTTTAGATATACTAATAGACGATATCCGACCATTAATAGGGAATTTTGATATTCCACGAATTTGTTGGATTCCTATGCAGAAAAATAGATTAATCCAATTGACGTAATATCCCAAGATTAATCCATTGAATTACTAGTCATGGATTTCACCTCCAAACTTTATCTCACTTTAAAATTTAATATAATATCATTTTTTTCTTCCAAAAAAATACAAATAATGAATTTACAGGTGGAAGCTTAGAGACGCGGGTGATGTTCCATACCGTCCAAATGTCACTCGCTGCTCTCACTACTTCATTTCACATGACTTTTTTTTTTCTCAATAAAAAATCAATTTCAAATTAAAACATATATATTTGACAAAATATAATTGTTTTGCAAAATTCTCCAAATTATTTCACAAAGTCTTGTTTTAGACAATCTAAACTTCAGGCATGGACCATTAAGAAATTATTATCTCAATCACCATATAATATAAATTGTTTGATTTTTGGATGATGCTCTCAACCGAGAATGTTGAAGTCATTTTGACTAACCAAAACCCAAATTGTTTAAAAATAACGTACTAGTATTGTAATATGTTACTGATTTAATTCTTTACTATATGTAATCAATCATAACTTATAATAATATTATAATATATTATTGATTTTAATTCTTTACTATATAATCAATCATAACTTGTTAAAATATATAACTTCTTAAGATGTAATTAAAATCATAAATATATCATTGTAATATATATATATATATCACTAAAGAAAATTTAAAGAAACACATAATTTGAAATAATAAAATATTCGGATTTTTTTATACATTGATAGAGTACTTCTGATAGAAATATATATGCATATTATATACTCCCTCCGTCTCAGAGAAATTGATAAAATTATTTTGGATCAATATTTTATGCAAGATGAGGTGGAAATGTTGATGGGAAATAAAGAAATGATATTTTGGTAATAGAAGAGTTGACTAGTAGATTTAATCAACCTTTTGAGGGATAATATAGTAAATGTATAAGGTCATTTATTGTCACTTTGGGTAATAATTGAACTGTGTCAATTTCTATGGGACAGACAAAAATAAAAATTGTGTCAATTTCTCTAGGACGGAGGGAGTATTTAGTAATCTATACATGACAAAGTCTTGTTTTACACCGACTAATTGAGGACATTTTATAATTAGTGACTAATAAAGTCAATTGATATTTACTTTTATTTATTGCAATGAGATACATATAATTACGATAATCTTTTATAATGAATCTCAACATATAAATAATTACTTTTTAAAATTATTTTGATGAAATATTATAAAAATAATCAAATTTTATTGTATTCAATATTTAACGATTTCTAACTATTTCATATAGTTTCCTTAGATGACTAAACTTTAAAAGTCAGTTTCTTGAAATACGGCTTTTCCATAAGTTATGAAAAGACCAAAATTTAAACTACAAATCAGAATCAATTAAGATAAAATTTTTGGGTTGCATTAATTGAGTCATAAACTTATAAATATTTAATATTGTACGTTGCATAATATATTTTTAATATTGCAAATAAAATATTTTACCTTTCTATAATCTTAATTCAACCTCATCTTTCCATATGCCTATGGAAATGCGGTTTTTCTCAAGATTTTGCAAAAGTTGAGTCCGTCTCTTGAAAAACGAAATTTCCATAAGTTATGGAAATACCAAAGTTTAAACTGTAAATTTGAATAAATCAAGATAAAAATTTTGGGTTGTATTAATTGGGTCATAAACTTATAACTACTATACCTTACATAATAAATTTTTAATATTGCAATTAAAATTTACCTTTCTATAATTCTAATTCAACCTCGTTTTTCCATATACCTATGGAAAGATGGTCTTTCCCAAGATTTTGCCAAACTTTAAGTTTTAAATAAAATTCTTTGTTTTCAATTTAAATGTAAGATACAACATGTACAAAAAGCGTAATCCTAATATTTTAATTAATAATTGAAAGAATGATTTCCCGTGATCATTATTATTGATCTGAAGAGAATAAATAGAGAGTACAAAGCATGAAGGTAGACTAGTTCTAATATAACTCTACCTAGTCAATAAGATAAAATCAAATCTAATCATATAACTGATTTATTCTGACAATAATATCGCGCAACGCGCGATGGTATTCCACTAGTATATTTTAATTGGCAAGGGTTTTTTAAAAAACAGCTAAAATTTGAAGGATTTCTTGTGTAAATAGAATAACTTTGGTATATATATACTCCATCCGTTTCTCTATTATTGGTACACTTTCCTTCTTGGTTGTTTATTTTATATTGGCACACTTTCCATTTTTGGTATGATTCCTTCAATTTTATTCACTCATACTACTTTTTTTACATTTTACATTTAATTTCATCCACTCATTTTCTTCTCCTAAATCTAAACACTTAAATCTAAGGTGTCACTTATAGAGAAACGGAGGGAGTATATCAAAAATTTATTTTATGCTCCCTTTTTTTCCTCTCTCCCCGATGGGTTCTTCTTCTCTCGATAGTTCCTACTCATCGAAAACCACCAATTACGCCGGAACTGCCACCGAGAACGCCAAATTTTGTCGAGAACCACTCGATCTCCACTCGTGAACTTCCCAGTCAACCGTCACTCGTCAATCGACTCTTGCCATCCAGTTGCTCGTCACATGCAGCTCCTTCGTTGATGTTTTGTTAGTTGTAGTTGATATTTATAATTTTTAGTTTGACATTTTGAAGTAGATATTTAATTTGACAATTTAATTATTTTTTGACAATTTAAACTTTTTTAAAATTTTATGACATTCAATTGATGTTTTATTAGTTGCCGTTGGTGTTTATGATTTTCAATTTGACGTTCTGAAGTTGATATTTAATTTGACAATTTATTTTTTTCATTTTTTTATGATTTTCATTTGATGTTTTATAGGTTGTAATTGATGTTTATGATTTTTAGTTTTGAAGTTGATATTTGATTTGACAATTTAAGTTTTTGATAATGTTTTATAATTTTCATATCATGTTTTATTAGTCGTAATTGATGTTTATAATTTTCAGTTTGACATTTTGAAGTTCTTATTTAATTTGTCAATTTAATCTTTTTTATATTTTTATAATTTTCAGCTCATGTTTAGTAAGTCGTAGTTGATGTTTTTGTGATTTTCAATTTGACGTTTTGAAGTTGATATTTAATTTGGTAATTTAAATTTTGGGATATATACCAATATAACCCTACCTACTTGACATAAGTGCCAATATAAACCTCAGATAATTTTTAGTGCAGATATAACCCTACCTAGTTGATGTAAGTGTCAATATAACCCTCAGATCTCATTTCCGCCGGACCACCACCGGACCACTGCCGGACCGCCGTCGGCCGCCGCTGGTCTGCCGGATTGTGGTCGGATTTTGGCCGGACCGCCGCCGGACCACTGATAGGGTTATATTGGCACTTACATCAACTCGGTAGGGTTATATCTGCACTTTC